>JBBPTO010000911.1:0-20852 GCA_038094155.1 Pulveroboletus cf. aberrans | reverse complement strand
TGTTGATATTGATGAGAGTGGTGAGGGTGGTGTGAATGGAAGAAGGAAGCCCATGTCCGAAGGTTGAGTTGACGCAACACATGTTTGGGCGTTGCCGAGCCATTGTCCTAGGCGGGCAATTCATTTCCACATTCAGTCGAGTGGACAACTGGCGCCGAGTCGTGACTTCACCTTATGTCAGCGTGGCGATGCTGACTGATGACAGTCAGTATGCAAGTCCCCCGCGGATGTAGGAGACCGTACGGTCCTACAGTGCAATCCCTCATTTTCCCTGGTTCCCGAGTCCTTCCCGAAGCTGATGAAGTTGTGTCCAGAGCGTTTCCTCAAGTTCTGAGTGCTGTCCGTCCTGTCCCCAGTGTCCATCCGTCCAACGTTCGTAGTATCCAAGTCAGGTGAGTTCCGGCTTTCTTTCTTTTCATACGTAGAGTCTCAGAGAGCAGATGGGAGTCCACCGGACCCAATCCCCTCAGTCATGTAATAAGTTTCGTATCGTCTTTCACCGCGTTGTTATAGTTTCCTGTCCATGTGTCTAACATTACCTACGTTTCCTGATATGTATAAAGTTTCGGGCATTCCCAGACTATAAATATTGTATTTTGGACTTTGGTCCGTATCGAATCTACCACTTTCGGTCACCTTCTAAAGTCTCGAGGACTCGTTTCCTAGTCTCAAGGACTTGTTTTCTGCCATTCCTGCTGCCGTTCAAGTCAATTCCCGCAAATACCAACTGTTCTTATAGTCGGACTCTCAGCCCTACCGAACGGGGAGGTCCGGACTCTTATTTTCCAGCTCTACAGTTAAGTGGACTTCTTTCTTTTCCTCTTGGACATTGTCCTAGACCCTTGGATCCCTTTTGGGTCGAGTTTCCCACTCGCACCTGACACTAACCACTCAGGAAACCCACTCCGGGCTTCCTAACATCTTTACAATGGATGAAGCAGCAGCGAGTCAAAGTGCTGATGAAATTGGTTGAATGTCATGAGGCATGTAGCAGGGGTGAGGAATTATCAGAGGAAGTGGTATTCCTTGTGGTTGAGCCACCAACAAGCATTGGCATTGATTGCCGGGATGATGCTGACTTATGAGACTTCCCACAGATAGTACCACTGGTTGACCACTCGAGCATGGAATTGATGATATAATTACCATAGACACTCTTATTACTGTTTATATACCATATCCTATGTTTTACAATACTTTCTCCATATTAGTTTCGCTTCATGGGCCATGATTTCATGTGTGTGCCATGTATTTTGTCGAAATAGGGGATTTTTGATTATATAAGTGTCACACTTTGTGGATGGGCTTTGCCCACCCCCATGTATATGTTGGGTCACTTGGGTAGGTTGTTTTGCTTGGGTGGGGCAGGTGGATTGGATGGCTTGCTTTTTGCTTGCTTAGCCATGTGTTTTGCCTTTTATATCCTTCTTTACCATGTGGTCTGCTAAATTGCAACCATAATAGGATAGCTGCCACCACTGCTGTGATACAGCCACAATGGCTGCATTATGATGACATGCAGACAGCACATGGTAACTGCTGTGATTATTGCCATGATGGCAATATAATGCACAGGTCATCACTGTGACCGCAGCATGACAACATCAGTGACAAAACAGGATGGCTGTAACTGCAATACGATGTCAGTGATGAGTAATGATATGGCCATGATGCATGTGCACAACATGCCAATGGAATTCAGGCATCAGCCTCAGTTGTGTGGCCAGTCCAGCCACCATTTTCACTGACTCAAAGCAGCAACATTGTGACAATACCAATGGTGATCTGATGATGGCATGTCAGGCACATTGTGATGGTGGCTATAACAAGATGATGGCAGTGATGACATGATATGGTGTGATGTGACAACAACAACAATTACAAGTGTCACCTGGGTCATGACAGGACAACTGTAATGGCCAAAACAGGAGTGACAATGCAGTGATGACTGCCCACACACCTGTGACAAGAAGGAATGACAAAAACAGCCCAAATTGCAATGGGACAGCTGCCTGCATGACTGCAATGATCCAGTATGACCAGAACAGCCCCAGTTGTAATGGGAGAGTCACCAGTGCATGTGCAACAAGGCAGCACCACCAGCATAGCCTTGTCTGTGATGGGATGGTCACCAGTATTGCCACAACCATGGCATGGCAGCATGGTCAATGAAAAAGGAGTGTCAGGTGGGTCATGATAGGATGGCCAGGATGGCCAAAGGGGTGGTGACAATGTAATGACAGCTGCTGCAACACCTGCAATGAGAAGGGACAACTCAGATGGCCCAAATTGCAATGGGACAGCTACTAGCATGACCACAATGATTCAGAATGATCAGAATGGCACAGGTCATGGCATGAGTATATTACTAGTGTGGGTGCAACTTGACAAAATCTGTGCACTATGGGGGGGTAGAGATACACAGAATACAGACATAAGTAAAGAAGGTGCCAGAATGTAGCTAAAGAACTCACCTCATCTGTTGTACAATTCTGGCAGAACAACTGAGGGAGGAATGACAAAGCAGACTGACAAAATAGTCACAGAAATCAGAGTGCATGAACTCCAATGTAAAAATATGAAATATGAGGTCTGAAGAAGACAAGGACATTACTAAATGTAGTAGTCAACTTCAAGAAAATCAAGAGTCAGTAGTTGCACTTTGTAGAAGGAGCCTTGAAGTTGTGGCAGAACAGGTCTGGAGTGAGTCAGAGGAGTGTGGAGGAGTTATATTTTTGACACTCCCACTTGCATGGATTGAAGTCTCATGGGTGCTGAACATGTTTGTTGAAGTGATGTCAGTGTGGAGCCAGAGGATAACAGTGGCATGGGGCCAAAAGATGGTAATGGCACAAGACTGGAAGTTGTTGATGGTGCAGGGCCAGATGAGATCAGCAGAGTGGCAGAGGATATTGGCAGAGTGCTGGAGATGATTGGAGATTGATACTTCCACTGCTTCCTGAGTGTATGCCATGATGGACTTGGCTTCTTCAGCTGCTTTGGAGTACATTGCTGAGTACCAGCAGTCAGGGATGAGAGTAGCATAGAGCCAGGAGATGTCAATGTTGTTAGTCTGGAGATGGGCAGAGATTTGGAGCATGTCAGAGACTGGTGCTCCCACTGCTTTCTGGATGCATAGTGTAATGGAGCCATCTTCTTAGTCTGATCCAAAACACTTTGCTGATTGCAAGTGGTTGGATGTGAGACCCTCCCACTAAACCTTGGTTGTGTGCACTGAGGGAGCAGAGTGAGTGTTAGAGGTTTGCAAAAATCTGTAGAAGAGAGAATGGCAGAAGTGAGGAGTGGTTCAGATTGATCTAGCAATGTGGCAGCACTCTGGAGCTTCTCAAGTCTGCAATAGTGTGATGGAGGTGTGGTAGAGACCCCCAGAGTGCCATCCATGCAAGATGATGTCAGGAGCATTGCAGACATAGCAGGCAGCAGCATCAGTTGGATAAATGATGTGAAAGCCAGCATAAGCCACCTGTTTGAAGGAAATGATGGAGCATTAGCATGTTATATTCTGGAATCCAACCAAGTCAACTTTGACCTCTGAAATCTAACTTCACTCATCCCTCCAGTGATTCCTCACCAGTTATGCAACTCTGTTCCTTTGGAGTTCTTTTAGATTTACTTATGTATATCTCTTGTTCCATATTTAGTCTAGCCTTGCTCCTCTGACCTCTCCAACCTCTGTCTTACACATCTACATATCCCTCCATTACTAACCCTCAGTGTTTCTAACATATATGTACTCTAACTCTGTATGTAGATAGCTTAGGCTGAATATCAACTTAGACAGTGCTCTGTTCACTCCCCAGAGTTTCTCCAATGTGTCTCTGACCAACAAAGGGTGTGACAGGATAAAGATGCAACACATAAGTCCTGCATCAAGCATTTACTCCTTCGGATGCAATCCTCTGGATGTTAAATCATCTCTGGTGTTCCTTTCTTTTCCTTCAACCTCCAATCTCTGACTGGAGTTTGAGCAGAGGGAAATCAGGTCTTCACATGGAGCTCTGGAATGTGCAAGATGTTTTGTAGGGAGATTGTGTGTGATGCCTCAAACCACAGAGTGGAGTTGTATGGCACCAGTCCCAATGGTGTGTGCTGTGAAACAGTCTCTGAGTAGGATTGAATGAGGTGGAAGAAGTATAGAGTAACATTGAAAGGTGGTGTGGTGTGGTATCATGTGAAAGGCAGTGCCAGAGTTGAGAATTGTGCTGCATTTGATGTCAAATGTGATCTTGGACAAAATGCAAGCACAGGCAATGCTAGATTGTGGTAGAGGGGCCTTGGAGTGTGCATTGGCCTGCTCTGAAGTTATTGCATTGTGTGAGTGAAGGAGATGTACATTTGCCCTCTCTGGAGCTGTGGAGGTGTACTCTTGGCTTGTTGCCTTGTATGAATGAGAGAGAGAGACCTTAGTGAGTGCATTGGCCCTCTCTGGAGTTGCAGAGCTCTGGTCTGAAGTTGTTGTGTGTATGTGCTTCCTCTGTTGGAGAGTCAGCTTTCACCTCTTGTATGCATGACAGTCCTTTGTGTGATGGCCTTCACTTTCATGGTGTTTACACCATTATGACACCTTGTTGGAGTGGTCAGTATATTTGGAGTGCATTTAGTGTCCAGAATGCCTGGAGGACTTGATGGAAGAGAGAAGTCTCAGGTGAATGTGGGGTAATGTGGGAGTTGCCTGAAGATAATGCCTTGTACATTTGTAGAGGAGTGCTCTGGAATGTTTTGTATGTTTCTCCTCATCCTCCAGAGCAGTTTCAAGAGTGGGACTCTGCGAGCCAGTTATGCCATGCTGTGTTGAAGCAGTGGCAAAGGTAGCAGGGATCTGAGAGGCTGTGAATACAGGTTTGAAGGTTTCTGCAGGAGATACATATGTCAGGGGTATGAGCAGAGACTTCAAAAGCCTGAAAATGCGCTTTGGGCAGGTCTGTGTATTTCCTCTCCTCTTGCTGGGCATTGCACAATGTGAAATTTTGTAAGCTGAGTTATGTTGGAGTGGTAAGTGGAGATTCTGGAGGTTCTGAAGGTTCTGAAGGGTGTAAGTGCAGACTTGGAGATGTGGTCAGGGATGTTGAAGACCTATGAATGAATGCTTTGAACAGGTCTGGGTGTGTCTCCTTCTCCTCCTTCAGAGCAAAGTCTGAAGTGCTGGGTTCAAACCCCAGCCTGGCCACTTTTCTCACTTGATTGAAACAAATTGATAACCTTATTTCTAACAAGCCTACCATCTATCACTTTGGTGGAAAGGTATCTGCCAATGGTCAACACCATATGCAAGGAGTATCATGCATCTCAGGCAAAAACATCCATGCATGTTGTCCCTGTGAAGCTCTTCCAAAATGCCATCCATAGGTATGATCATTTTTGCTTGTTTCATTAAAGATGACAAGCTCAAACTCATGTCCAATAAAGTAAGTTGAAAGCATCTGTTTGAACTTCTTATGTTGAGCTTCATTGCACTCAAAAGTAAGTTTCTGACACATGTTTTGTGTGAATCCAGCATCCTTCAGGTTGTGAGACAGCATCAATGTTGAGATCATGATATTATGCTGAAAAGCAAACCAGGTGCAGACTTCATTGATGAAGAGATCACTGTCATCACAGTAGAGCTTCTCTATGCCTGCCAGGACAGCTCAAGTGATCATGTGGTGAAGAGAGATTGACCAACCTAAACTGCTACACGTCTCCAGATAGGAAACTAGCAGGTCAGTAATACAAAGAAAGAAAATGAAGGAACAATATATTTGTTCCAGGGAAATTGCAGGTAGAGAAACAAGGGAAGGCGACTGCAGGGCTTACAGAACACCTCAATAGATGATCTAGAAGAGAAGAGACCCCGAATACAACCAGATTGATGAGGACAATGATGATGAAACACTCAGACTCAAGATGAATTGTATATCAATCAGCTGTGAAAAACACACTTTTTATAGTTTGAGCATGCCTGAGACTCTAAATAAACATAAAGAAAGGATTGTTTGGTGTGAATCTGGTAACTAGATCACAATATAGAGAATCCAGTACATAGCAGCTGATACACTATACATATGGTAGAAATCAATCCAGTAGATGAACTGGATTGAAAAGAGACAGATACAATGAAACACTCACATATATATAGGGTGGACTGGATATGGATTGGACATGAATTGACACAGATGCTTGTCTCTGAATAATGCAGGGAATATCAGGGAGAGAGGGGCACAATATCATGAACTACAAGTGTCAATGAACCAGATACATGAATAACACAGGGTCTACTAGTCTGAGAAAGGGTGAGAGGGAGTGGGCAGAAGTGCATAGTGCTTTTTGGCTTCAGGTGGAGAATCTGAAGGTGAGGTGTAAGCTGTGATCCCATGTGGTAGGAGGTGACTGATGCAGGTGGCAAATGTGTCACATATCCACTTGGTAGGAGGCCAGAAGGATTCGAGGTAAGGTAGATATACTTACTGATGGGCTAACCTCCGACTGGGGAGAGGGTTGTTGGAAGGAATTCCTGCTGGAGGCAGGGGACAGGCTGGAGGTAAGGGGCCAAGACCTGGGTGTGCTTGTGCAAGTAGACCAGAAAGGTGTCACTGGACCATTTGACTTTGTTGAAATTGAATGAGATGTTGTGAATGAGATATTTAAGGGTGAAGCTGATGCAAATGCCATGCCCTAGAAGAGGGGTTTGGCTTGTGGCCTTGAATTATATGTCAAGGGATTTCAGGAATATGGTCTGTGTGAGGGGTTTGAGATTCAAGCAGGAACAGTAGGTTCAGAGTGGGGTGCTGCCACCATTGGGGTGCCATCTATGCAGAAATGATTGTGAAGTGCTTGCATGAGATCAGTGGGGCCTTCCTGGGGTGCCCAAGAGATGTCCTCCCCACAAAGGGAGGTTTTGGTCTTTGAAAGGTGGGAATTGGTGACCAGGAGGCCTTGGTGGTTAATCCAGTAGCACTGTTAAAGAAAGGGAAGTTGATTCACATCTGGTTGAACCCACTCTCCTTCCATCTCTAGATATTTTTCTTTGACCTCAACCAATTTTCATTGCCTTAGATGCATGAGATGTTGGAATTTCAGATGATCCATTATTTCACAACCTAGAAGGCTCAAAAATGGGCACAGATCAAGATTCATATAGACTTCAACATTTATCAGATGAAGATCTGAAAGAACCAGCATTGATTCCAGGTACAAGTTGGGAATATCTGGATGAAGATAGTAGGAGTGGGAGAATGAGATAGTGAACATAGGAGCAGAGGTTCAGCATAGTGATCTGATATGAGATACCAGTGCTTAGATGTCAAAAATTTTGAAGGAATATTGGACAACATAATTCTGGCAGCTCTGCTCATTGTTGTAAATGAACTGCTAATCCATTTTGTATGGCCTGTACAAGAATGGATATGGAGGTGGTTGGAGAATTATGGGAGTGACAGAAATAATGACATCTAGTGTGTGAGATCCCAGTAGAATTTGAACCACTGAATGTTTTTGGATATTTTAAGAGCTGAAAGTATAAAATTGGAATGATACTCAAATAAGTGTCCCAATGACATGTCATTTTAACCTCAGTGGCATGACAACCAAATCATATAATCTAAGTGAGATTAGGAAGACCAGAGCAGGTACTACATTTGCTCTTGCAAGTATTTAGTCTTGTTGGTTTTCTTCACTGGAAATTGATCAATCTATTCAAAATGCACCAACATTGTGACCCTTTTTGGAGCCACTGTATGTGCATTTCCAGCAATTGGAGGTATTACAGTGAGATTTCTGTCCTTCAATCAATAGATCGATTAACTCAGACAAATGTTATCATTCTGAAGACCCCCAAGCAAGACTTTGTGATTTTATGATGACTGCTGATTCATACTATGATTTGGTATCACCCTAACCACATTCACAATCCACCTGGACCTAGAGTCAGACAATGGAATGCAGAATTCAACCAAGAAAACTATGAAATTTGGCATGACTTGCCTGAATTTAAGCCTCAAGAGAAGCTTGAGAAACAGTTGAAGAAAAACTGTTCTCATAGAGGATAAGACTTTGTTTATGAAGTTTTTGGTGGTTGATTCAAGGGTACAGCAGTTTACAATCCTGTTAAAATATTCATTGACAAGAAAAGCATAGAGGAAATGTGCCAAATCAGAAGCATAATACAGACACAGTAGTTGTTAAGTACTGTCTTGAATGCATTAGGATTAACCAACAATATAATGATGCCTTGATGAATGGTAACATTTAGTTTCCATTGGATATGTAACTGAAGATTTCATTCCACAGGTATGGCCACTACCATCATTTCTGCCATCACTGATATCAAGATTAAAAGCACAGTTATTACTTGCATTCCTATTCTTGATAGACAGAGTAATTACTCTGTCTGGTCTTTCCAGGTTCTTATCTATCTTTAATACCATTGGATGCAGAAGTTCTTTGATGGAACTCTTCCCACCACTTGCAATTTCACTACTGGAGATGTTGACTCCTAAAAGCAATCTGATCAGAAAGTCTCTAGATATCTGGCATTTACAATCAATAATGTGATTATTGATGCAGATCTTTCTTTCTCACATCCCACCTTTACTTCCGGTATTACTGCTCCATGACCTACCTCTGGTCTGCACTCTCAGAATGCTTTGCCTCTTGAGGAATTGCTGGGCAATTCTACTTCTTGAATAAAGTCTTTCACCTCTGCATTAGACCTTCTCATGTCACGAAAGACATCAATGAAATGATGGTCTGAATCACCCCAATTTCCTGATGACTTCAACTCCCATTACTCTACTCTGATTTACATTGCATATCAGAAGGGCTTCACACTTCAGATATCCAACAAGCTACCCTTTGAGAAACCAACATTTGCTTCTCAAAATGTCGTTCTCTATCACCTCACTTAAGCAGAGACCCCTCTTCCTCTGTTCATCACACAAATGTGATTCACAATGGTCTTTGTTGGAAAAACCATTGGAAAAATCAAAAGAAGGACAATCATCCTGATCACTTATCACAACCTTCCAATTTAAATCCTTCAGATCACAAAAGACCCTTGAAACAAGAAATTAGAGACTGGTCTCAACATCATCAGTCATCTAAAGGAAAAGAAAACAGCCTGCTAAAGTGAAAAAAAGCATGGCAAATGCAACCATCAGTTTCAATCCAAATAAGTATACTGATGCTGATTGTGCCATCATGATTGATACTCATGACCTGTCTAAACATTTTACAGATCACATGGAGGTATTCTTTTTCTTCCGACCAAGCTGAAGCTGGATGCAATGATCCTGTCAACACTGACATGAATGATGGTATGGCTGGACATTTAAATTTGTTGTGAAACTGTTGATTCTCTTCCTTACTTCTAAGGAGATTTTGATGATACTTCCAAGATGAAGAAAGTAATGATGATGAACACTGAGAAAGATGTTCTTCATGGTTTACCATCTGACTCTTTACTGCCTGATGCTAGCATTACAGACCTTCCTATCTCAGAAAAGAAGGCCCCTTATATGGATTAAATGGAACCGATTTCTTTTCTACCCTTTATATCATGCAGCAACTTGCTGGTTTGAAAGAGATTCCAAGATACCATAGCCATGAAGATATTATCCCCCATAAATTTAAAACTTTTGCCCTGTATGCTGTTGGAACTCCCTTGAGCTTCTTTTAACATTCACACTGGATGATTGACAGTGGTTGCACTGATTACATTACTCCTTACCTTAATAATTTTGCACATCTTGATAATGGTGCCAAACAAGCCTCTGTGGCTAATGGATCAATCATTTATATGCATGGACCTGGAAAAGTCATTCTCTGTCCTGCTGGTCTTGATCTCGTGGTACTTCAATGTGTTTGGTATGCATCTAAGGCATAACATTGCCTTCTTTCTGTGCCCATTCTGACCTCTAAAGGTTATAGATGTGAGATTTCTAACAGCCAAACCTGTATCTGAAATGCTCAGAGACATCCGGTCATTTGTGTTTCTGCCTCATCTCCAGATAACAATTTTTATTGGTTTCACTCAACCTTGATTAAATCTGGAATGATTGTCTTGATGGCAACTTATGATACCTATTATCTTTGGCATCATTGCCTTGAGCACTGCTTCAAAAATGTGATGAGACATCTGGGAATACAGACTTCTGGCTGCCCTTCAATATCCATTCCACCTGATACTTCACCTTGTAAAGGTTTCACTTTAGGCAAAATGACAGATCACCCCTTCAGTCCTTTGATCAAAAGAGCTGGTCACCCACCTTCCCTACTGAACATCAATTTAATGGGACCTTTTTCTGTTGAATCCCATTCTCATTGCCCCTATGTCCTCAAACTCATTAATGACTTCTCTGGTTTTGCCCTCCTTTATTTCCTGTGTGAAAAATCTGTGTCTGTGCTTCAATGCCAGATTTCTTGGTTTAAGAATAATTCTGGTTCTCATGGCATCTCTGCATGTTCCAATCGTCATGGGAAATACTGATTCTTCTTGTCTCAAGGCATCACACACCAGACCTCTTTTCCTCATACACCACAACCAAATGGATGTGGTAAGAGATTTAATCATATCATAATGAAGATTGCAGAAGCTACGTGTCATCAGGCTAGTCTATCTGAAAAGAATAACTAGAGATCGCTCTATACTTATACAACAGCCAGCTACTATGATGACATCAGTGAAAAATGCCCATTAAACTGTCGAATGGAGACCAACCAGATGTATCCTACTTTTGCATCTTTGGTTGCAAGGCCCATGTGTTCATTTCCCCTGAACAATGTCAGGATAAACTCTCAGCAAAAGCTGAAGAAATGACCTTTATTGGATAGGAGACCAATCCAAAGGGATGGAGACCATGATCTACCCAACTTCATCAGATATTCATTTACACAAATGCCACCTTCGATGAATCAAGTTTCTTGTCTGCCTCCAGAGAGATAGAAGACAAACTTCCATTGATACCTGAAGAAACTGCATCCAACCTTCATGATAACAATCAAGATGAAAAAAATACAGACTCTTCTTCTCATTATATCATAATCAACATTCAAGATCTTCAAGATCTTATACATCCAAGATCTAGACCATCTTTCACTCATTTCAGCACCTGATTATTCTCTTACCAATATTTATCATTCTCTGATTCCACATCTCATATGCCACGACCCAAGCAAGAAATACATGTACTGGACAGAGAGAATCTATAAAGGAAAGTCATATACATACCAAGCTCCCCTCTTGACCAGAACCACTTCCTGAGTTTCAAGCTTGCCTATCTACAGGAACTAGAGCCACCTTCAGATCTCGAATACCAGAGAGACATTGTACTTAACTCACTCAACCCAGGATTCTTTCTGATAATGCTTATTGAAATTGACATGCTGTTGAAATTGAAAGAGACATTTGTTCTGGTATTGTATCTCTTCAAGAGAAGACTTCTCAAAAAGCACTGGTTGATGAAATGAGACCTACAAAAACCATGTATTATGAAAAATGGATGAGAGTTCATTTGTCTGCCACTATAAGCAAGAATAAACCCAGACAGGATAAAGACATATTCAAGCTTTCAAAGGATAAAAAACACTGATAAAAAGCTGCTATGCACAAAGAATCCCAATCTCTCATGCAACACAAAGTCTTGGACTTGGTGGATCTGCCCGAAGGTCAAAACAACCCATCAAAGGGAGATGGATATAGGCAGTTGATAGTGATGTCATAAAAAGGCTTGCTTTGTCACTAAAGACTTTACTCAAGTCTTCAGTATCAACTCACCTTCTCACCTGTTATCAGGTTTGAGAAAGTTCACCCACTCCTGGCTCTTGCAGCTCATGAAGACTGGAAAATTGAATTCCTTGATGTCAAAACAGCATTCCTGTTTGGAAGATTAGATGAAGAACTTTGTATGGTAAAACTTGAAGGCTTTGTTCAATAGGCCAGGAGAACAACATTTGTTGTCTTTGAAGCGCCATCTATGGCCTTAAATAGGGTGCACTCCAATGGAACAAGGAGTTGTACAAAGCCTCATGGAATTTGGCTTCGGTCACTGCATTTTAGATCACAGAGTTTATATCAAATTCATTGGTGAACATTTGATTGTTCTAGTTTTACATGTTGATCTCTTTTCATGGGTTGTGATAAAACACTCATTCTCAAACACAAGAAATGGTTTATGTGTCAAGTCTGGATCCTCTGGGCTCAAGTCCAGCAGAGGTTCAAAGAGAAAAGGGCAGAAAAGGTAGAGGTAGACTGGAGGTCTGACAGAGGTGGGGGATAGATGTGCAGAGGTATGAGTGCATTGATGCAGGACGTATGTGTCCTGCCCTTGCTCAAGTCCGGCCCTCAGGAGAAGAAAGCAAGAAGTGGGGAGAGTGATAGAGCAGAGGAGAGACTTAAGAGAGAGGAGACTCGAGGGGAGGAAACTTAGTTGATATTCAAACTGAGGAGTATATGCAAAGAGTCTCAGGTTTATATACAAGGAGATCGGATTGGAATATGGAATGGGGAATGTAAGTATCATATGAAATAGGTACAAGAATGGTAGGAGGATGTGAAGGACTGATGGGTGGTGTTCATAAGTCATAGGAATAAGGAATGTAATGAAGAGAGAGGATATGGTCCAGCATAGGAATAGAGAATGTAGAAGGAGGTAACCTGTGTTGACATCAGAATCAATAGGAGGGGGTTCAACAGGAACATGATGTCTGATGTTGGATGTCCAAGTTGGTCCTTGAGTGATGTTCATCAGGTCTGATCAGAGATGATGATGATGGAATCGGAGATGTATGCGGAGGAGCAAGGAGGAGTGTTTGAGATGGATATGACATTATAAAACAATGGGAATCCAGAGATCTCGGCCCTGCCACTGAATATCTTGGAATGAGGATCACCAGAGATTGCTCTAAACAAACTCTGAGACTAGATAAATGCTCCTATGCTTTCAAAGTAGTTGAGCATTTTGGTTAAACCAAGTGCAAAGCAGTTTCAACTCCTTTATCCTCCAAATATAATCTCAGATCAAGCAAAGGTCAAACAAGCTCAGATCTTTGAAGTTGCTATAAATTGGTCATTGGATCATTGCTTTATATCATGCTTGGAATACAACCAGACCTATCTTATTCAGTAATCAAGATGCTGCAGTTCTATGCAAATCCTTCTGAGAAACACTTGCAGAAGGCACTCTACATGATGTGCTATCTATATATTCCACACTCAGAACTTGTGCTTGACCTACACTGTGAATGGCCCAAATGATGGTTTTGTGGCTTACTTAACTTACCACAAAAGAAAGATATGTAGACACTGGTATCTGTGATCACCTGCTGCACTGGCTCTGGGAGTATACACATGGAGTTCTCTATATTCCCTGCATTCCACTGCTTCCAATCAATGGTGGATGCTGGAGGACAACTGAAAGCCACAATGCTGGTTTGAAGATGATTAAGATGCTAAACCTCCTGGTTCAATGTGAGAATGCTAACCTCATTCTACTGCTAGTAGTGCTTCAATCCCATTTATGCATACACTCTTCAATCTATATATGTACAGCTATTATCCACCATTTGAGCCAACACCATCATTTGAGCCAAACAGTTACATATGACACATCAACACATGATCGTCCACTATATAAATAGTACTGAGAAATGTGTTTTGACCATCACCATACTCTGGGCAAATTTAAATCAGCTTTTCATTTCTTGATGTTGCAGATGATGCACATTTGAACCAAGAATCACATTTTCTCTACGTAACTAAATGCTACTGTCATGCTTAACAATTTCAATGTGGCTATGCCACAAAAAACAATCAATGGCTACCTTATCCACCAAATTTTAGGTGAATCAGAGGGTGCTGAATCTAGTATGCACATCTTATTATCAATGCATGATTGATGAGAATAGATAATTCAATCATGCTGCTAATTTTGTCTTACTGTGATTCAATGTCCATCTCAATTAATTTTCTGCTCATTGTTCAGTGCCTATGATGGTTGGTCACTCACTCAAGCAAGCAGAGGACAAATGGGAAGCTGAAAAGAAACAGGCCAGAATCAGAAGATGTTGTGTTGGCAGAGACAAACCAAAAATGGGGTTACAGGCCAAGAATCTCAAAGTCTACTATTCTGAGGGTCATCACTGAGTTTGTAAAGGTTGAGAGAGATGGCAAGTTGAGTGTTTCTGGCAAGAGTAACAGGGAATTACAGTTCAGACAGCACACTGTGGAAATAAATGGCAATAATTTTGTTGTTATTAAGTTGATATGCCTTGTTTGGTGCTGGCTCAAACAGAAGTTGAGATAGAATAAGGCTCATCTTCTTGAGTTGATTACAGTGCTTGAACAACATGTCTGATCTCTGGTGCAATCCAAAGCAAGAAATGTATTAAGAGTACAATGCATGATATGCATTCTGATCTACATATTTCAATCTCATGTGACACTGGCAGCTGGACAAATTTTGCCTGGCTAAAAAGGTGGGTAATGACTGTACATGTGTTTACCATACCCTGAATCTACCAGTGACTGTTTTCCATGCACAGCCAGCACAGCAGGTGATCACAGATACCAGTGTTTATGTATCTCAATTTTGTGGTGAGTAGACCTTATATTCTCCAGAAATTTGGCAGAATAGTTCATTGTGGAATTGCTCATAACGGGCATCAGAATCAACATCACTGAGTTGCACCCACACAATTGTCACTCACTATAAAGCAACAACTGAGAAATTCATTTGAAGGCACATTGGAATTGGCAATCTGTGCCGAGTACATGCACTGCAGTTCTGGTGAGCCTTCATGCAATATCATTAACTGGAATACACCAAGGTATGGAGGGCCAGCAAATCTTACCAGAAGTATTGTCAGCCAACTCCATCAGTGAAATAGCAAATGTCTAATTTTGTCTAATTCATGTAATTTGCATCTTATTAAGCTTAACTGAATTAGATGTGAATTAGATGAAATTAAATGTTTGCTATTTTCCTAATGCCATGTGTAAGCCTCAGTGTTCATATGTTCTTACTGGCTGTACTAGACCCCTAAATGTATCATACATTAAAGTTAAGGGCCTCTAGCACTAGTATCAAACTTGCTGGAAATTGTTGAGATTATACCCTGCCAGCAGCCATGGCAGCAGGAATGGCAGCAGCATTGGTGGCAGTTGAAGTTGTGGATGATGCAAGTTAGGATGGTCAGCAGCAAGAATTGCAACAGTGGCAGTGATGAAGAGAAGAACAAGACAACAGAGGTACATCTGCTGAAGATTGGATTTAAGGGAAAATACAAACCTTCCAGCAAGCAGTATCTCTTGTTCCATATAAAACTCAATGTGAGTTATTGCTGCCACCAGATTATTCTATAACAGAAATGGCTGTATGAACACCTAAGATGCAGAACCAAGCTCCATGAAATACCAGAATTGTAGTGGTGTCCACTGTTGAATGTGAAGGCTGTGACAGAGCTATGTCTACAGCTACATAAGTGGGTTTTTATTATAAAGACAAGGTTTACAACATTCCTCAGCCATTGTCCAATGCAATAAGCTGAGAGAAGAATGGAAGAATGGAAAAATCTGTGTGGGTGAAGCTATAAGGCACTGATATAAGTGTTGTCAAGCCTACACTGATGGGTGTGAGATTAAGATGTGCTGGCTGGTGGCAATGCTGCCTATGATGTCCAACAGAATGGATGTTGTGAGATTACTGTCATTGGTGTTATGATTGGCCCCTTTCTTCTTTTACTGCTTATGTATGCATGGATATAAGTTCCAATCTGGACATACTTTTCTTTTTGTCACTAACTATGATACCATGACTCTTTATCCATTTCTATCGCATTTCATGCAATTCCACTTGCTTCATCAGCAACTGTACCCTTACCTATTCTAAACTCTCTGGTCATCTATATAAGCCTTATCATCCTGTACTTATATCTCCAAGCTAGACCTCCCCTTTATGTACCTCAATACACTGGGTCTTTGCTCCATTTCTGATCCCTCATTCAAGTTCCTCAATGAGAACCTCCTGCTCTTTGAGACATCATAGCACTTCTGATGCTATGCTATTTCAGAGAACCTCTTGCCACCCAATTGATAATAGATTGTTGGGCAGTCCAGTTCTCTTTGATATTTGATTGTTGGGACTGAGCAAGCCAAAAGCCTTGTTCTCCTAGATCCATTGTACCTTGTTCTTGTAGAGCGGCTTGCCTCACTCTCCTTAATCCTTAGTACTCTAGATCCTCTTAGAGGCTATGCCTACTCTCTACTCAAGGTAGTCATAACAAAAGGTCTAGCTTCCCCGTCAGCTACCATCTGGAAAGCCACCATTCCTGCCAGGCCCCCCATTGACACCTGTTTGCAATCCTGCCCCAATGATTCCTCTGACTCTGAGTCACTTTCACACACTTGGATCTCCTCTGAAAATGATGACCTATACCTACCTACCAAGGAGGATATGAAAGTTACTCTTGATCTAGCCCATCACCTCTCCCACTCTGCATCCATTTCTCAGGTGCCAACTTCCCTGTTGCCAACACCCCAGCCACAATCTGAGAGAATCTTCTCTTTTTCAAGAAACCCCCTTGATCCACACAAACCCCAGGAAGTCATTCCAGCATATGAAGCAATGTTCTCTTCCAAGCCCATGAAGCTCAAGCTCAACCCCCCATCACCCTTTGATGGCAATACTGCCAACTCTGAAGAATGGTTGGACATTGTCTTAACCTATCTCCTAGTCAACACTAATGTCTACCACAATGATGACAAGAAGGTCACCTTTGCTCTTTCATTCATGACGCTTGAATCTGCCCAAGTCTGGGCCAGAGACTGGCACCCCTATTTCTACCTCTCACAGTCATTCTCTCCTGCTGAAAGGAACTATGATATCTATGATTGCAAACTTCTCATGATAATCTGAGCTCTGAAAACCTGGAGACACTACCTTGCCAGCTCCCTCTTCCCCATCCAAGCATTCACAGATCACAAGAACCTGATGTACTTCCATCAGCCCCAGAATCTGAACTGCTGGCTCCAAAACCTTGCCAACTTTGACCTGAAAATGGTCCATGTTCCTGGCTTACAGCTCATCATCTCCAACACACTTTTCTGCTGCCCAGACCTGATTGTAGATGAAAAAGACAATGCAGGAATGTCCCTGCTTCCTCACTTTTTCTTTGTCAACCTTATCAATTCCTTGCTAGCAGGCAAGCTTGCCTCCTCCTCATCATCTGACCCCTCATCCTTCAAGCTCTTCAAGCATTACAGGGAGAGGTACTCCCTGCCTTCGGTTCCCATCTCTTTGATTGGTTATATACTGACAGAGTATTGTCATATCAGGGTCATATCTATCTTCCTCCCATAGATAATCTCTGTCATGAGGTACTCACTTACTGCCATGACCATGAGACTGCCAGGCATCCCAGCTATTTGAAGCCCAGTCAACTTGTCTCCACTGAGTTCTGGTGGCGAGGATTGGCCAAATTCATCTGTAAATATGTAGAGGGCTGTGCCATTTGCCAGCAGAATAAGGCAAACACCCATTCCACTGTGTTTCCACAATCACCAATTAAATCCTCATGTAGGCATCCATTTCACCAGATCTCATATGCTCTTATCACAGATCTCTTCTCTTTCTCCAGTTTTGATTCCCTGTTGGTCATGGTCAACCACAGGCTTACTAATGGGGTAATTCTCTGCCCCACTAAGAAAACTATCACTGCTGAGGGCACAGGAATCCTCTTTTTCCATAAAGTCTTCCCTCATTTTGGTCTTTATGATAAGATCATCTCCAATCAAGCCCCACAGTTTGCCTCCTCCTTTGTAAAAGAGTTAGCTTCTCTCTTGAACTATTATCTCTCTCTGTCCACCACTTATCATTCCCAATCAGATGATGAGACTGAACATGCCAACCAGGAAGTTAAGCCAATATCTCCAAATCTTCTGTGGTGCAAACACTGGCTCCTATCAGATCAGATTACTCATGCCAAATTTGCACACAATCACTGCCACCACTCTGTCACCAGCAAATCACCATTTTTCCTCATGATGGACTATGAACCCCATGCCCTACCTTTCATTCTCCCTGATTCTAGTCTTCCAGCCATAGACCTCTGGCTTAAGTCATTGTCTGCAATGAGGGACAAAGCCCTCACAGCCCATGAACTTGCACATCAAGTCATGGCATCACAAAACAAACAGTCTTTCTTTCTGTCCTCCAAAGGAGACAAACTTTGACTTGGAGCCAAAAGCCTTTGTCACTTTGTCACAAACCTGAAGTTCACACCCAAACATGAAGGACCATTCACAATTACCAAGGTACTGTCTCTGATCATGTACCACCTCCATCTTTCACAGGCATGGAAGATTCACCCTGAATTCCATGCCTCCCTTCTTTCCCCTTATAGAGAAAATACTATCCATGGCAAGAAAATATTTTGAAACACAGTGGTGTGCTGCCTTCATGCACATTCCTGATCTGTTGAAAGAGATATTTGGCCAAAGAAAACTCCTGGATCCCAGAAGAGAATTTGAAACATTTTCAGTCTGCCTTAGATAGCTATAAAAAACATCATCCCCTTGCTTTTTCTTCTCACACTCCCTCAGAAAAAACCATCCCTCAAAACAAAAACTGTACTTGAAAAGAAACAAAGTCGTGTCTTCATCTCCTGTCACCATTCTCTCCACCCTTGTAGATACCATCCTTCTTTCTTGTCCATTCCTTTTAGTACTATAGAACTCTCTTCCACTGTAGCCACCCCTGGCTGGACCACCACATCCTTCCCTGACAGTGAACCTGTCCAGGTCATCTCTGGCACTAACATGCCTGCCTGGCACCATTCCCAGTTTGGGAACATCATAATTATCCCTGTCCCCATATTTGTTGTACTGGCTGTTGCAGCCATTTCCCCTTGTCTGGTGATCTCTGTTGCAATTCCATCATTTGCCCACAACCTTCATCAGAAACTCCCCAGTGACAACTACCTCAGACTGATGACCAAGGGGTTAGTTGACTCCCATCTCTCCTCCACCATTGCATTCCACCTTGACATCATCTTTCCCTTGTATGTGCTCTATTTAAGTTTCCTTCAGACCCAGCATCTCTCTCTCATAGCCAAAGATCTTCTCACCCTGGGTATTACTGACCATGCTGCCACCCATATTGGCCAATGTCTTGGAGACATCCAAGAAGAAATATGAGGTTTGCTTCTCATGATGATGCAGACCTAGTTGAGTTCCAGGACTTCCACACTCCCTCTGCATCCTCAGAACTGTTAAACCCCACAGAGCTCACTGCCATAGAACATGCCAAAGCCCACTGGACTGACAATGAAGGCGCTATCCCCCTCCCTTCATTTCACCCCCATTATCATGAGACCTGCCACTACTGCCACCGCTTGGGCCATCAACATATCTTCTGCCCCAGCCACAAGTGCCCCATTTGTCACAACTTCACTCCTGGACATGCCCAGATTTGCTGCCCTTTTCACCAGCATCAACCAACCCCTCTCTCATTGAGCTCACCACCATTATTGCAGAGTTTGAGAGGCTCACCATCTAGAGGTCACAGCACAGGTCATACCTCCAACACTCACCTCACTTGTGCCAGACATGGGACCTTTGGTCAACCCATTTCAGTCCCTTCACATAGACAATCTGCTTCCCCCATCATATCTCATCTGATGATGATGAAGCATACACCACAGAAGGCATGGCCAACCTGATCAACTTTCCAGGAGGTGGGCACTATCTCAATTTTTGATCCTTCAATGTTGTATTGGACATACTAAGGGGATGATGTTATGATCGGCCCCTTTCTTCTTTTACTGCTTATGTACACATGGGTATAAGTCCCAATCTGGACATTCTTTTATTTTCATCACTGACTATGACACCATGACTCCTTATCTGTTTCTATCACATTCTATGTGATTCCACTTGCTTTATTAGTGACTTTACCCTTACCTACCCTGAACTCTCTAGTCATCTATATAAGCCTCATCATCCTGTACTTATATCTTCAAGCTAGACCTCCCCTTCATGTACTTCAATACACTTGGTCTTGCTCCATTCCTCATTCCTCATCCTAGTCTCTTATCGGAAATCTCCTGCTCTTTGAGACATTGTAGTGCTCCTGAGGCTACACTGTTCCAGAGAATCTCTTGCTACCTAATTGATGATAGATTGTTGGGCAGTTTAATTCTCTTTGATGTTTGATTGTTGAGACCAAGCAAGCTGAAAGCCTTGTTCTCCTAGAACCCTTGTTCCTCATTCTCATAGAGTGGCCTGCCCCACTCTTCTCAGTCCTTAGTACTCTAGAACCTCTTAGGGGCTATGCCTACTCTGCACCTTAGGTAGTCATAACAATTGGTTGCTATTGGAAGCTGGAAGAAACTTGAACTGGATAAAATTCTCTAGTTGATTTCTCTGACAAGTGCTTCAGGTTCTGAGTCATGTGAGCTTTGCAGATGACAAGACCAACCCAGGCATGGCCCAGTGTCTAATCATGAAGTTGAGGGCAAAGAAAAGGTAGAACATTGGTTTGCTTGACAAACTCAATCAATTTCAAACAGCTAATAATTTCAATACCAGCAGAACAATGCTTTGGTCAGTAGACATATAAGTAAAATGGCAAATGTCTGATTTCATCTAATTTGTCTAATTTGCATCTAATTCAGGCTTATGAATTGGATGAATTAGATGAAATTAGACATTTGTCATTTTGCTGATGGACTGCCATATTTACAGGTAGTACAACAATCAAAAGTATACATACAAAACAATATCTGGTCCCACCATGATTCGGGCATAATTCCAAGAGCAGAGTACATTTGATATGCTCATAATGCAAGTGGTTGAGAGCAGA
>JBBPTO010000910.1:0-20856 GCA_038094155.1 Pulveroboletus cf. aberrans | reverse complement strand
GTACCTTGATACAATCATCCTCTTTTCACCTATTTCGTCTGCTTGTTTCACACACACACCCGACGACGCTTGCGCCAGTTTTTCGCCCTCGGCGCAGGGACGGACGATGACTAATTTGGCATAGAGTTGGCTTGTTCCTCTCACACCACTACACGGGAACGTTTCCTTCTTTTCCGCCGACCGAGTGCGGAATCGACCCCAGATACGCGAGTATGCTGTCAGTTGTACCATTACAGAGACGTGTCGTATCCTCCACACACTCCGTTATCGGAGGATCGCGCGGGGAAACGTATTGTACACGACGCGGGAAAATGAAAAAGACGGAGATGAGGAATGAGTGTCGAGCATGTGTGATCTATGTGCGTAATCCGGTCGTGGACGTTTACCTATATCGAACAGCGTGAAAGACGAAGAGCATGTGGGCCCAGAGTGAAAGCAACCCCGGTAAGCAAGAAAACGAAAGAGCGAATCCGTGAGGCCAGCGAACGTGAGCGAGGGATAGATAAGCATGATAAAGAAACGCAACCTATGAACGCGAAAGAACGAAAAAAAAGACACGGCCGACAGGGCAGCTTCCCATCCGACTCGGACGATCGTGTTCATAGAGCGTCTGGCGTTCTAGGTCGGCCATCCGCCCGCGATCCGCGCAGCTCCGTACCCGACTCTCCCCACGAGATTCCAGAGCGCAGACGTGCCGTCATATCCAAAGCCTTCCCCGGGCGCTTGCATCGTGTTGAAACTCGACCACGCAGCGCGATCATAGTACGTCGCGCCGCCCACGGGGGTGTACTGCGCAGCGATGTACGGTCCCATGACGAGGTACATGCACGCCGACGCGCCCATGCAGAACAGGAGCTGTTTCGCGATGCTGAGACCAAAGGATCCGCCGTTGCCGCTCCCAGAGTCGTCCCTGTCCTTGTCACCCCCGTAGACGTAGGTGTTGTAGATGTTGTAGAACTTGTTGCTCTTGCGCGGGCTGAGTCGAGGACTGGTCTTGGTGGACGCTTCGACAATCTGGTCGATGACTGCGCACTCGACACCGAGCTGGGTTTTCAATGATCGCCATTCCTCGATGGCGTCCTCGGAGATACCCGATGGAACGCCCCTGATTGGAAGGTGCAGACCGTGATGCCACTTTTGCAGTGTGTCAAGAGGGTCAGAGGAAGCCACTTGCGTGTAGGACGGGGGTAAATCGTTGTGTGCGAGTGCGCCCTTGGGAGTGGGAGGGAGAACGGTAGACGAGGATGAAGCAAGCGAGTCCTCTCCGACTGGAGAAGGTGAACGAGACGGTTCACGTTCAACATCTGACTCAACAGCGTCCGTCTGAACTTCGATGCTTGCAGTAATCCGAGGGATTGGAAGAGGTTCGGGCTCCGTTTGTATAGCGAAAGAGGCGGATACTGTGTCTTCTGTTTGGATGGCAAAGGTGATGGTGGCGACCTCAGGTTCGGGTTCGGTTTGCATCGCGCATACAGCAGTATGCTCGGATGCAAAGTACTGTGTCGAAGCATCCGCATATTCCTTTGTCTCCTCAAAAGTGAGTGTCTCGACTCTCGAGCGAGTTCCCACTTTCTGCATGGAAATCAGTCAGGTGGAGGATGAGGTATGAAAATAACCAGCGTACCCGCTTCTTCCGGGTGATGATGGTCTGGATGACGTCCTCTTCCTCACCCTCCGTGTCTTGGTCCTCATCATCGAGATCCTCTTCTTCTTCATCGTCCATCCCCCACTCCCCCATCTTCCCCAGTAGCTCCGCACCCAAGCTCTTGCTCATGCTTCCCCTGGCGCTACCACTACCACTGCCCGTCTGTCCAACACCCATCGCACCCAGATTCCGCATCTCGTCCATCTCGAATCTCATCCTGTCGATCGTCTCTTTGAGCATCAAGTTCTCCTGTTTCTGCTCGTCCAGCTGTGCATGAGCTTGTTGAGCATGCGACAACTCAGCCTCGAGCTGGGCGATACGGTCTTCGTAGGAATCATGTTCGCGTAGGTACTTTTGAGCTTCGAGGGCTTGTAGCGCATTCGCATCTTGTAGGTCCTTGAGCTCTTGGTCACGCCGCCGCAGAGTATTTCGGTATCGCTCGGACTCGGCTAATCGAGAGACGCAAATCAGAAAACTGTCTTAGAAGAACAAAGAACGCGCCACGGACCGCATTGTTCCTGGTATTGCTTCTGTAAAGACTGGTATGAAATGCGTGCGTTCTCGAGACTCTTTTGTAATTTTGCAATCTCGCTCTCGAGGGCAGTCATTTGCGTCGAGTTGACACGCTAAGACAACCACAGTGTGAATAGGAAGGGGCGGCCCCGATCGAGTTTGCAACAAGGAGACCAGAAAACACACCTCTTTCGCCCTCAACTCTTTTTCCTCTCTCTTGGTCGCGGTGAGTTCAGTCTTGAGCTCCTCCAGCCTTGCCTGCATCTCTTCCAAATCATTGTCGTGTTCTGCGAGCTTGTTCTGCAGTGCACGATCAGCTTCCATCAGCTTCCTGCTGAGCTCAACGTTCGCTTTCTGCAACGCGTCGACCTTGTCCAGTGGCTCCAACGACACCATCGATGAAGTGGCAGACCGATCAAGCACGAGTCCCAACGAAGACTCGTCTTCATCGTCCGAGTCGGATCCTGAGTCGGAAGCGGATCGACGGGGCATGGGAAGGGACGAGATGCTATCCATGAACGCGTCCGTGCCACCCCTGGGATATTCAAAGGACTGGTCGAACGACGTGTCGGGGGACGTCCCTGGTGATACGGGTCCCTCGCGGTCCGTGCCGTAATGAAAGCCGATCGAGTTGTGAGGCTGTGACGCCGTACGCGAGTGTGGCCGTACAAAGGGTGGTGACGTGAACGATCCTGAAGCACTTGGGGACGTGACCGCGCTGGATGGTACCGAAGGATTCGATGGGGCACGTGCGCGACCTGACGTTCGGCCCCACGCGGAGGGACTGGTCACTGAGGACTGCCGACGCGAGACAGGTCAGTACAACGTCGTGAGGCACGCGGTCGGGAACGCACCTCGTTGTCACTCGATCCACGTGACGACGACCCGTCGACACTCTTCCGTCGACTGGCTGGTGCAGGCCGTTTCGGCCAACTCGATGGCGCAGTCGAGCCCAGCGGCGTCGACCTTTGCCGTCTCGACGAATCAAAGGCAGATGGCGGTCCGCTCTGCAACGGTGTCTTGGGCGGCACGCTCGGTGCGCGACTCGGCACGTGCGACGTCTCAAGTGAGCTCTGGCTCGACGATCGTGACGCTGTCCTGTTCCGCGCAAACGGGTGCCGTCCACGGTCATTTGGGAACGTCACGTCGTCGCCGTCACTCCCTTCCTGTGGCGAGTCGTCCGGGCTGTCTCCATTCGGTCTTGGCAACGGCGGTTGTTCAGGCGACTGGTTCTTGCCTGGGGACTCGCGCGGACTGTTCCTGGTCCGCTCTGCGATAAACTGGAGGAGAACTTGGGGTGTGACTTCGATGCCCGGGTTGCTCGCAAGAAGCGCACGGAGCATTTCCATTTCGGAGTCGGTGAGGAGGTCCACGTCGTTGTAGAGATCTGAGAATTCACGAATGACATCTGGGAGTGCATCTGCTGGTATGGTGGGTTCTTGTGCTTGGTTGACGCGCGACAATGGGTGCGAAGAAAAGATTTGGATGAGGTCTTGTTCGATGTTGTAAATCGAGTCTCGGTTTCGTCCGTGGATGGACTACGATACTCATCGTCAGGTCCAACGAAAGAGGGACGCGTCGAGTGGACGTACCATGTTTCTGGCAGTGTGGGTGGTGGCGGAAGTGTTGTACAAGGATGTCAAGTCGGTGGGCTCGACCACGAAACCAACATTGACCGCTTCAAATGGGTTGGCATTCCATAATAGTTCTATTTACCAAATAAACCAAAACAAGCAGGTATTGTGCTAACTGTACATTCAAACATGGAAACGGCAAAGCGCAGTATCTCTAAATACTTATGCATATCTCACTGCTCCTTCACCGCTTCTCCTTAACAAAGTGGTGCAGCATCAAGAAGCTCGCCACAGTGAACGTCACGAAGAAAATCCCCAGCAGCGAAATGTTCGGCCACCAGAACGACTACATACCCACCGCATGTCAATCTCGATTCACCGAATCTAATGGCAGAAAACGTACCTGTGCGCGAAGACCGAATATCGACAGAATTGTGGCAGCGGGCACGTCCAATTCGACACCATACTAGGCCATCCATTAGTCGAACAAGTGGACACGCGTGAAGGAAGAGATCTTACTCGGATTTCTTTGAGTTGAAGGTACCTCAATTCATTGACAGCGAGCGCCTCAAATGCTGCATGGAAGAACGAGATGGTGTGGAGCCATTGAAGCACTGGCGTCACGGTCTCCCTGTTGATAAGCAGGCCCGTGAAGAGAAGGCTGTCGACCACATCAGCACTGTATACAAACGCTACGAGTGGTCGAAGGCTCACTTGAATAACATGACTAGCGTCCCGACCAAACTTGCCAAGCTCGTGCTCTCAAATGCGATGGACAACAATAATATCACACTCGCGGTTGTCAGATTAAACAATACCAATGTGAGCATAAACTTCCAGAACGCAGGGACGGTGGCAACAAGCCCGACGAGGCCATATACAATACCTCCAAACAGCAGGGGTGGCACCAGACGCAAGGGAAGGATATCGAAGAGGACCTGCCTCACGAGCAGTTAACACAAGATAAACGCCAAGACGGAGAACTTGCCTTGGACGAAAAATAAGTAAACGTGGAATAGTACCCATTCGCCCTCTCTCGCATGAACAGAATCCTTTCGTTTGCGAACAGTCCCAAGCTCGACAGGCACGAGAAGCCGAACAACGCGAGTGTGAAGAAGAATATTCCTGCACATACCCCGTAAGATCAGACGATCCCGGCCAAAGTTGGGGCTCACCAAGGCGGTTCTGGAACCCCGCAATATCATTTCCAACGTTGTGGAAGAAGAGTCCGCAGATCACTGTCACACGAATCAGTACATTCACGACCAAAGGCAACGTCCAAGGAAGACATGGAACGAGACTCACACGCCAGTGCGATACTCCCCAAGTAGTGGGCCATCAACAACGCCGGATCCCGATACAAGTTCTTGAACGCCCTACCGCTCAAAATCCTAAACTGCGTGGTCCAACTCGCGCTCCGCCGTCCGCGCAACATTCCAGTCTCCCCAACCACATCGCGCATCTCGGCCATGTTGACTCGTTCGCCATTCTCGTTAATCGTACCATTAGATGGCGCACCGCCCTCCCGAGGTGTCGACCCGCCCGCTGAATTCGCCGAACGAACGGTATCGAACTCGGCCTGCATGCGACGCGCGGTGGAACTGTTTTCGTATGCAACGACGAGCCCGATGAGCTTATCAGGGAGGTCACGACTGGCAGGCCCGCTCTTTCCGTTTCTCACAACTTCGATGAATTGCGACGTCTTTCGCTTGATTGCGGAACTAATGCTCATCCGTCCACTTGATGAGGATGGGACGCGCGTTTGCATTTCGGTTTCGTCGAGGTTGGGAGATCCGGATAACAGTACCCGTTCTTCGTCGGACGAGTTCGATGAAGGTATGCGCGTTGCATTTGACGAAGGATCGTCAGCAGGAGAGTCTGAGTCATCGAACTCGTTGGCCGCGTTGACCGTTAAATCAACTGCGGGAGTGGGTCAGACAGAATTGATCAACCAAAGGCTAGCGAAGAGATGGGAGACAAGAACAAGAGAACTCACTCAAATAATCAGCCATATTGAATCCAATGGGGCATCCTTTCCCAATGCTCTCCAACCACTCTCCGACACCCTGATTTTCGTTCTCCGCATCAGCATCAACCCCACTGATCAAATGAGGTGTGGGTGACCTCATCGGACCAGCCCATACACATCGACCCTTGGCCAACACGATGAGCTCGTCAAACAAGGCAACGATTCCACTACGAGGTTGATGGATGGTTAGGATGACGGTACGATTGTAAGTTCGAGCAAGATTACAAAGCGACTCGATGACCGATTGGGCATTATACGAGTCAAGACCTGATCAGAGCGTTAGCACACATTGATCATATAATCTGCAGTCGGTTGAACACTTGCCGCTCGTAGGTTCATCTAGGAACAAAATGGAAGGACTTGTCACAAGTTCACAAGCGATCGAGACACGTCTCTTCTCCCCTCCCGAAATCGAACGCTTGCCTATGTGACGCACACGACGAGGAAAAGACAGAATCACAGGAACCATCAAAAATGGAACGTGCATGTCAGTGAGCAAGTCTATTCGTGAAATACTCAAAGGGTAACGACTTACCGCTACCACCGATCCTCCTGTCCATGATCCCTCTAATTCCTAGCTCTTCCAACGTGCCATGTACTCTCGCAATCTTCTCGTCCTCAGACATTTCACGCGGCAACCTCAACAGTGCGCTATACAACACCGTCTCGTAGACCGTCAATGTCTCCATCAACGTGTCCTCTTGGTCAACGTATCCAGACACTTGCCGAACTTGGGAGGAAGTTACGGGTCGACCGTTGATGAGGATCGGGCCACTGACGGAACCAATCTTGGAACGATGTGCAAGGATATCAAGCAGAGAGGATTTGCCGCTCCCAGATGCACCCATGATGGCAGTCAACTGTCCTGGGCGTGCTACGCCACGCACATCCTTCAACACTTCTAGTCCGTTGGGAAGGGTATAAGAGAGTGATGAGAAGTGGACAGTAGCAGGTACATGTTCGGGATGCGAAGGTGGGTGTCTCGGGTCCGATGGAAGAGCAATGGGTCCAGCTTGGGGAGAAGTGGGATGCGTGTGACCCACGTACCAAAGAACTGTGAAGCAACAAATAAGGGGGTTCGATTATGCGAAACCACGCCAGTACTATACCTGCAACTGTCAGAATGACAATCAATCCAGCCCCAGCACTGCTGAGTGCTATCCACCCGGTGTTGTCTGGCTTAGCTGGGCGCTAGAAGATTTCCAGTGTCATAATTGACAGAGAACCATCACCTGTTGAACGGCGGACGACGTACTTGATAACCAGGAACTTGGGAATAATGCAAGCACTCTCCTCCGTCACAGTTGAGTGTAATGTAGGCATCCCCAAATATATCATTGATCAGGGAGTTCATCGCTGGCTCTTGGAACCGGCAACCTTGGCCCGTCTTGCAACTAAATGTCGCGGGTCCTCGGATTTCCTCGACGAGAAAGTCAGAAATATCTTCAAATGAATGGATAAACACGAGTCTCCAAAAAGACAAGTTCACGAACCAACACTGCCATCCTCGCCGCATAAGAAGTTGCCGGGTATACACTTGCACTTGATCTTGTCGCAGGCGTATGCAGTGCTGTTCGTGTCGTAACCAGCTGTGGTCTGCGATGAACAGTGGTCGAGAGCACAGTAAAACGACTCCTGTTGGGCTGTCCAGAACTGGAAAGAACACGTCGACGTCGCATTATCACAACTGAAAGTCACTTGGGGAGGTCGGTCTGGAAGCATGTCCAGAATCTTGCGGTCTTGTAACATGATGAGCGTGACGGTGGAACGAGACATGGGATAGCGTACTGGTGATATCACACATTTGGTGGTTGCTAAAAACTGTCTCTCCACCCTTGTAACAGGTCATGTTTGCCACTGTGTCGTCACCGAGACCATCTCGGACAGCACCAGGAAGGGGAAAGCCCACACAAGCAGCGTCTGTTTTGCATACTGATGAGGTAACCAAAATTAGCGACTAGAGGGCACGATTGATAACAATGGTACCGTTGCAGTTGATCCCACCCCAGCCATCTTTACACTCGCATGGATTGTCACCTCGGAGGGTCCTGTGATCGCCGTCCGCGAGAGAGTCGCACTCTAGGGGTCGACATTAGCGTAGATGGAGTGGTAACATTGAAGGACGCACGGGGTGTGAGACAATCTATTCCGCCCCAGCCAGGGGGACACTTGCATTGACCGTCGTATTCATTGCAGTTACCAAACTGGCCGCACGTGAACGCGGGGAGGAGACAATTAAAACAGGGGGGACATTTGTCTGAAGAGCGTCTTGCAAACTCCATGATCAAAGAGAAGAAGAAACGAACCTCTGAAGCTGGAAGCGGCCAACGTCTGGACCAATGCGTGAGCTACCAACGAACGAATGAAACCGGTTGCTTACGGATATCTGATAGGTGTTGGCATTCCATGTAGTGTTCGGACTTGAGCTTGCGGTTGGGAGGAGCGGGACGAGCAGCCACGAGTAAAGGACCGCCGATGTCCGTCGCATGTTGACACAATGACACACCGGTCCTCAGCGGAAGAGGTCCACCAGTGTACGTAGCCGTGGGAAATACATGTCATTTAGGTTTTCTTTTCATCCTGCAGCAGCAACACTTTCTTAGACACATGGTAATGCGTAGTACACAAGCGGTGACCCCGACGTCTCCTTCGACTTGTCAGGTCGCAGTTCCAATGCAATCAACTCAAACGCCACAGCAGAGGCGTCACCTACAATCCTCATTGTTTAATCCAGGATCCATCCTATTTGGAATGGTTTCAGGGCACTTTCGTTTGAGTCCAACCAGAACTTCCAGTTCACACCTCCGTCCGAATGTAAATGGGACGAGTGCATTTGCAAGATATTAGTGAAAGTGACGATGAACGTGTATCGTATTGTGATGCGACAATGACTGGTCGGACCGACTGGCTACAGTCTAGGACATTCCGAAGAGTATTCGGCGTAGGTGTGGGGAACTTTCTAGTAGTCCCATTACTCATCCTAGTTGAAACCAAAACCAGGGGATAAAGTCAATTGCTAGTCGGACTCGCGACAAAGTTTCCTCCAGCGATTGGAGGTTCGCATCCGTGCTACGAAGATGCTGATTCCTGCCAACTCAGAGGGACGTATGGTTTTCTGACAGATGGCGGATGTCCCATACCGCTCCGATTGC
This sequence comes from Pulveroboletus cf. aberrans, assembly GCA_038094155.1. NCBI lineage: Eukaryota > Fungi > Basidiomycota > Agaricomycetes > Boletales > Boletaceae > Pulveroboletus > Pulveroboletus cf. aberrans. Next base: position 11,943 of record JBBPTO010000910.1, on the reverse strand, counting down.
CATCGACACTCGTTAGATTGTATCTTGACCCGACCTAGTAATCGACCAAGCACCAATTCCCATTGTCTTGGATTGCGTCAGGATACCGTGTTTTTCACTAAAAGGTATCCCATTTCCCTTCCTTGCGCGCTCGATCCACCAAGTCTGTCAGTGACTTCCGAATTACCGACATACAAGGGAATGCATTTATACATACTTAGGTCATTCCGGGCTCTTCCTTCTGGGTTATGCACAAGTAAGGCCGCAAGGAAATTCAATATTCGACGCCGGTCACGACAGTCACAAACACAATGATCGTGGTGTCCGTCACGGACTCCGACGTTTCAAATGGAACGCATGGAAGACCAGAGAGTCAATTCCGCCATCCTCCGAGTCATATTCCCAGGAACTCTCAGTTTTTGTGAGTCCGCCGAACCATTCCGTCTCGAAGTCCTCTTCGTGCGTTCGGTACTCGTCCAGTCATCCTTTGCAGCCCAGCTTTTTTTCGCATCCTTAGATGTTCATGCCGTCTTGCCAATTCTAACTTGATCGAAACCCTGCAAGATCTCGCTTCTCAATCACTCGTTGGTCGGTTATTCCCGCCAGCGACCTCATCTTCTCAATTCTAACCGGATCTCACTAAACTGTTTCATGGGACGTAAATAAACATTGTACGTTTCGCCGAGACTGTAACCCTTTTTTCTTCTCCAACTACCACATTGTAGCCGGGGGGATAGCTCCGGCTGCCAGCACAGGCGTAGGCAAATTCTGGTACGTTGTACGCATCATGTAGCTAGCTGTGTAGCCGTGCAATTTTATACGATTGGGGTCTTTAACTCTGTCAAGGAGCACCAAGTCGTTCGAGATAACACTCGTGTGTCTTTCCTTTCGCTGTGTTATTTGCTTCGTACTAACCCTGGTTGCATGCTCCCTTACGGGTATGCAGGCGCACCGGGTTTCGTTGGCAGCCAGGGTCATGCCGACACGCACCGCGAGGTTTTAATCTCCCTGTTCACGATCTGTTCACGACTCCCCAAGGATCCGACGCGGCGGTAGAGCGATAAGGGTCCTGTGGTCCCCGTTCACAGCGGGTAAGGTTGGTTTTCGTGACTTGCGAAAGTAATCTTGTGGAGGGTGCGAATCCCCCTCGTTCACCATATAAGTCCTCCAGGCAGTAAGAACATGGCCTCCGTTAACGGGTCCTCATACTCTCCCTCATCATTCAGTTGTCACGTACGCTTCACGAATTCCTCACGCAGTTTTTGTATTCTCGCCTGTCCGTAATGGACGAAGAGTTTCTTTATTTCCCAAGTTTCCCGCTCAGTGTAAATGCTACATATGTGGCCGAATCGTCTGTTGCCCCGATTATTTGGACTCCTGCAGGTGAGGCTTCGTTCAATGCATCCATTATAGGCTAAGGGAGCTGGTGTTGCCCATCGCATCAGGCGATAGTCCTGCTTCTCCTGCGCAACACGGGAACCATTGGACGGACACTTCACTTTTGGCTACTTCGGGTATTATCATCAAAAATGTTTTATGTTATTCAGAACGGTTGATCATTCCTCTTTCAGGCCATATTAGTCCTCATATACTAGATACCTACTCCCCACCTCATGTGACCCTTTGCAAACTCATCGGTGGGACGCCATGCGATCAACTGCTCGATGGTTCGCTTTGGTCCATCAGGAAGCATCTAGCCATCCATGGCCATAGTCACAGCGGGAGGGAAATGGTTCAATGTCCGTGGATGGACTGTCGCGATAGATTACAGTGGATGAACATTCCGAGGCATGTGCGGTCCATTCATCTTGGTGTCCGAATGGCATGTCCCAGCTGCAAGAAATCCTTCACGCGCTCTTTGGGCTTGGCGAAACACATCGCTTCCAAAAAATGCTCTGTCGTAAGTGGTGCGCCATTCTAGTAACCAGGGGAGTCAAGGAAGACAGACCCTAGTGATGAGTTGAGGACACGAACTATATCAGGTTAAATGTCGAAGTGATGTGTGTTACTTCCGGGTTATTGTTCAGGATTATAATTATATTGAATTCCCAGTAATTCGCGATGAATACGATTTTCGCCCTACCATACTTACGGACTGCTTAGCTGCAGAGCCTTGAATCTTCTCCGGAAAAATAATCCTGCAAAAACACGTGGTGGTTGGATTCAGGTCCCGCAGCTTCGACCAATGTGAACTCTAAAGTATCGCGTACACCAGATACACATTCCGAAACCACCCACAACTGGAGGGCAGCAAGAATGGATAACTCTGTGCCACCGATGTGGTGCCGCCATGCCGGCCGATGTGGCATTGTGCTCAAGAGGTTAGCATTAGCATGCCGCCATCTATTTTACCACGCAAATCCTTCCGAAGAATGACCGCGAGCATGTGGAATGGATGACAGCAACTCACCGTGAGTGTACTAGTAGATGAGGTTCCGCCACAACGTTTAGCCTACTAGCATGCCATTCTCCCCGGCGCTCGGTTCCTGCATCCTCGACCCCTGTGAGTATCTTTATTCGCTAACCGAGGTCCCATGTCGAAATTAGGCTATCCGACTGATGCTTATTGTCCTTTCTGATCTTCTTTCGCCCATCGCCGTGAAGAATTGTTCCATAACGATGTGTAGCGTTGGTTTGCACCGGTACCGTGCCAACGTCACGACAATCGCTAAACGAGGTAATAATAGCAGCTGAAACAAAACAAAAAACCATGTCCAACTATGTTGTGTTTGCGGAATTGATGCGTCTTTCGGGAGGGATCTAACCAAACTGCGGCGCTATCCCCAAGGAAAGCCAGTTACATACGTAGTCTTGGCGCGAGTCCAGCGCCCAGTATCATGATGGGCCACCTACACGATCCCATCGCATCACTTCCATTCCGATGCTTGGTCATTCCAAATCGAAAGGTGGGCGGCGGGAACCCGATGATCGCCACAGTTGCCATCCAAAAATTTGGACCAACTATAGGATGTGGCACACTTCATGCGGTGTTTCTAATGCTGAGTGAATCGGTGGTACGCCTACCCCCGACGCACGCTTGGCCCTGGACACCAGATGAGCCGTGTGTCGGCTGAACGTTCAAATCAGGCCTTCAGGGATCGTCAGGGTCGACGTCGGTGCCATCACCAAGTCACAAGGCACGGAACACCAACCGAATCAGGCAATCATCCGGGACCAGAACACCGTTGAATTCAATTGATCCGTATGTACCGGGACGAGAGCATGCGATGTGTTGCAATGCGTGTCTTTTGGGATAATCTCATGCTCTCGCTTATCCACAGTCGGGAGTCACGCACCCTCGGTCCGGGCCATTGAATGACTTCATCAATCGTGATGGGTTTGATCATCGCACTCACGCTCCCTGGTGTCTATAAGCGTAGATCAGTATTCGGAAATAACGCCCGACCAGGTCGGCGAACCAAGTCCATACTTTAAGATCTGGCATATCGCCTCCTTCTTTCTCGTTGTAAGCGACCTTTGATCGCACCGTATAGGATATACAGGATGGCTGACTGCACGCGGGCAGTGGAAACCCGACGAACATAGGTGCCGAATTGGTTGCCATGGTAAATATTTCAATATTTGCTACTTGAGGTGGGCGTGAGTCCACGCAATAACAAAGTCCCGGAACGGCGGACGGTCCCCCCCTCCCCATCATGGACTCATTCATCCATATATGTATCTAATAGAAAAAACCAAGACTCGTGAAGTGTTTCAACCACGCATGGTTTCGAGTCAAGGCAAACCTTACTTTTATCATCGTGATTCAATCTCTAGGACATTGTCATCATTTGAGCGCGCGAGATAGCTCCACTTAGTCCGCCCGCGGAGGTGAAGCACTTGGAACCTCGTTTCAACGCGGAAGCAAATTGGATGGCGAGTTTCCGTTTGAGGGCGTTCTTGTTAAACCTAAGAGGGCTAAGATTTGATGAATGTTCCTTATAATGTATGCTATTACATACAATGAGAAAGAAAGTCAGCCACGAGTTCGTCGTATCGAGGCAATGCTGTGAACTTTCAATGGCTTCGGCGCCGCGGGCGCCACTGACAGACAGGATCAGTTCGAGTTATTCAGAACTGCTTTCCTGACATGGGATTTGACCATCTGATTGGCTAACCTTTGACTAACCATTTTTCATCCAACCCTCAGGCTGTCACTTTAATGTATATTTGTGGGTGGCTGCGTTTGCTCCCATCGTCCCACGGGCCGGTAAAACCTACCTTTCTTATATGAAGCTGGCAAACGAAGGTAATGCATGGATGCCATGACTCAAAATGGATCTTACCTCCATCAGGTATAAAAAAGAAAGCTTGTGTTTTTAAGTCTTCAAATTTCAATCTTCCAAAGCCTGACATGTACCAACCCGTTCTTGATGCACCAATGAACACGAATTTCATGTCCGCGGACAGCCCCATCTTTCTGCCCATTTTCAACGCTGCATTGGACTCTGACTGGACCATATCCACATTACCTGAAGGTCTGGTCACGGCCGGTATTATGTTTGAAGTGCATCAGGGATCGTCCTGCTGATAACCCCATCAGATAGTGCGCACGGAATGTCTTACGAGAATGATGGCTCACAGGATGCGCCCGCACCCGAAGTAGGGATGACAGACTTGCTTCCTGCCCCTTCGGGTGTGTTCGTGCCCACCTGCCAACTCGCTGGTGGTGTGCATTGTGCTCTGCCTCTCGATGGTCCAATCAGCGCCATCAGATCGCACCTTCGTTTACATGGTTATAGCCATCCGCAACGACAAACTGTCCAGTGCCCCTGGGCAGGGTGTTTAACTACCTTGCAATGGATGAATATTCCGAGGCACATCCAGTCCACCCACTTGGGTGTTCGATTCGTATGTCAAAACTGCGAAAAACCGTTCACGCGACGGGAAGCTTTAGTGAGGCATACTGCATCGCGGAAGTGCGAGGTGAGTGCATGTCCTGAGGTAGCAAAAACATCGCTGACCGTCGAAGGCTCTGCAGATGTTGCATATCCAGCGAAGCAGAGGATAGAACCGACTGCAGGCCACTTCAAAATCATTCACTTTCCTGTCGTGTGCTATCATGTATTTGCGCATTGGTCGGAAAGATACTAGAACTCGTCGCGGGCTGTACTAGCAGAAGAGCGGCATGGAAATACGGATATATTTAAGAAATGAAATCCACCTAATACCAACCACAGTGAAACGGTGATTCCATACAACAGACCACAGTACTGAGGCCATGGTTTGCTTTCGCTCCCTTTGATGTAGGCCTCGTGAGCTGAGGTCGGCAGGACAAATTCTGTCAGGCTCGCATAACGATCCAATACGAGCTTGCCATATCATTGGGTGTCTGGGTGGGGCAGCCGTGCTGTAGTGATAGGGCGGTGCGATTGGACTTGGACACATCGAGAGTGTGTCTACACTATCGCTTGTGGACGTGCCAGCAGAGATTGGGTGACACAATTAATCCTTTGACTATCATGTCGGAGTTTGAAAACTTATCAATCAAGCTCGGCCTCGGTATCGCCCTCGTTTTCCACCACCACCACGTTTTGGTCAGTCGACCGCCGCCTTGTCCTGTGGGCCCGCCCGCTGACCCGCCATTGTTCGTCCAGCCGCAAAAGCATAAAAATTCAAAAAACCCTTAGAAAAAAGTAGTTGCCAGCCTCTTCTGTGCGTGCTCATTCACTCTTCGCCCTGTCCCCGCTAACGTGTCCTACAGTCACCAAAAAAGTACTCAAAAGCAGTAACGACCCCACAAACCCAGAAAATCAAAAATGTCCACTGTCGTCGAAGCTTCGATGGTTCAGCCTGAGCCCGCTCCTGTCTCTGCCATCCCCGCTCCCGCCTATAACCCGCCTCAGCCGTCTGTCACTTCTTCCCCGTCTGCATCCCTATATGTGGGTGAACTTGATCCCACTGTCACGGAGGCGATGCTTTTTGAAATATTCAACATGATTGGCCCTGTTGCCAGGTAGGCTTGCAGTGCTCGGTGCTGTTGCTGATGACCGAAAACTTCCTTTAGCATCCGTGTCTGCCGCGATGCGGTTACTCGTCGCTCACTCGGATACGCATATGTAAACTATCTTAACGCCAGCGATGGTACGTCATGGGTCCAACATCACTTTGCAACCATTCACGTCATATATGAAGGCGAGCGTGCTTTGGAACAGCTGAACTACTCACTGATCAAGAATCGCGCGTGGTAAGTCATGATGAGCACTGAGCCGCTTTTAGCTTAACTTTACCTCAGTCGCATCATGTGGTCTCAGCGTGATCCTGCTCTGCGTAAGACTGGCCAAGGGAACATCTTCATCAAGAACCTAGATGAACAAATCGACAACAAGGTATTTTAGCGTCGTGATCGATTGGCTTCAGAACCTTGTTTGACACCATGTTAGGCTCTCCACGACACATTTGCTGCTTTCGGGAATGTCCTGTCCTGCAAGGTAGCTACGGATGATCAAGGCCGCTCTAAAGGTTATGGATTTGTTCATTACGAGACTGCCGAGGCCGCCGAAACTGCCATCAAAGCCGTCAATGGTATGTTGTTGAACGACAAAAAGGTTTATGTCGGTCACCATATTTCGCGCAAGGTTTGCTGCATTTTTATCTAATGTTGTACAGTCATTGACCATTATGCCATGCAGGAGCGGCAATCCAAGCTGGATGAGATGAAAGCGCAGTTCACCAACCTATACGTCAAGAACCTTGATCCCAGCGTTACTCAGGAAGAATTTGAACAGATGTTCAACAAGTTTGGCAATGTCACCTCGGCGGTGGTACAAATTGACGAGGCCGGAAACAGCAAGGGTTTTGGCTTCGTCAACTACGAGACACACGAGGAAGCCCAGGCCGCTGTCGACGGTCTGCATGACACTGAATTTGGGGGCAGGAAGTTGTTCGTGTCTCGCGCTCAAAAGAAGGCCGAGCGGGAGGAGGAGCTACGCCGGTCATACGAGCAAGCGAAGATGGAAAAGTTGAGCAAGTATGCCGGGGTCAACTTGTACATCAAGAACTTGGAGGATGATGTCGACGACGAAAAGCTTCGGACCGAGTTTGAACCCTTTGGTACCATCACGAGCTGCAAAGTCATGCGTGATGAGAGGGGGACATCCAAGGGTTTCGGTTTCGTTTGTTTTTCATCCCCAGACGAAGCCACCAAAGCCGTTGCGGAGATGAACAACAAGATGATTGGTTCGAAGCCTCTATACGTTTCTCTCGCCCAGCGTCGCGAGGTCCGTCGTCAGCAACTGGAAAGCCAGATTGCCCAGCGCAACCAAATCCGCATGCAACAGGCTGCGGCGACTGGCATCCCTGGAGGATACATCAACGGACCACTTTACTACCCTCCCGGCCCCAATGGATTCCCTCCTCAAGGCCGCAATATGATGGGTTATGGTCAGCCTGGCATGTTGCCTCCTCGTCCTCGCTACCCTCCCACTGGTGGCCAGGTTCCCGGGATGCCTATCCCCCCTTACGGCGCTCCTCCTCCTCAGTACGGCGTGCCAGGTTATCCTCGTGCCCCACGCGCACCAAGCGCTCGTGGACCCGGCACATCCCCAACCAACCCCACCGTACCTATCCCGCGCGCCAACGGTCCTCCTCCGACAAATGGCGCCCCTCGCCCAGGTCCTCCTCAGGGTGCTCCTACTGCTCGTCCTCCCCCAGCTGGGGCACCAGCACCAGGCGCCCGTACGCAACAGGCGTATAAGCTTAATCCACAAACTCGCAATGTAGTGCCCCCTCCACCAGTGCCGTCGGCATCCGTTGCCCAGTCGGACGTTCCCGCCTTGTCTGCCGCCGCACTTGCAAGTGCATCTCCTGTCGAACAGAAACAGATGCTGGGTGAAGTCATCTATATGAAGATTGCCCCGTACGTTCATTCAACCATCGTTATATGAATGACCGATATTGATTGTCCGCAAAGCTCCCAACCCGAGTTGGCTGGCAAAATTACTGGCATGCTTCTCGAGATGGACAACTCCGAACTTCTTCACCTCTTGGATTCGAACGAAGCTCTGAATGCCAAGGTAAACGAAGCTCTAACTGTGCTCCACGATTTCGCGAAGGAAGAAGGTGTCCCTGCGTAAAAACGAGTCGGGAAACGTTGGAAGAGTGTTGAAGATGTGTGGGGTCTCTGAGCAGTGGTGGCTCGTCCTCTCCTTTTATTTTCTGTGATTGTCGTACAGGTTGATCATCCGCGACCTCTGCTTTTGCGCTGAGCGTCTGCTTCAAACTGGGTAATGGCTGTGGTCGTTCCTTTTTGTGTACTTCGAGAAGGAACAGAGGTTGATACAACTGCTTTCACCATCGGTCTGAGTGGGAAGTCGATGCGAATTTTTGTGTAGATGAACTGAGAACTGTGCATGCACTGGAAGAAGGCTTGCTTGCTGACAAACCACCTCACAACTAGGCTAATCACCGAGTGCATGCCTGCATTCACTCTTTGCCCGGCCTTTCAATAATTGCCCTTCCCGCCTACCCATGAGCGGGCTATCTGCCGACCTCTCACTTCTCGCTGTTAGTTGGGTCCATGTCTTTCTTGCGCCGTACACCAAGGTCGAAGAATCCTTCAACCTACATGCTACCCACGACGCCTTGATGTACGGTGTGAGTGTCGCAAATCTAGACAGCGTGAGTTTTTACGACTCCAACGCTATGCACGCGGCTCATCGTCTGTTCGATATTCAAACGGTTTGTGACTTCAAGTATGATCATCACGTCTTCCCAGGTGCCATTCCTCGCACCTTTGCAGGAAGCGTTCTACTCTCATGGGTCACCGCGCCGTTCATACACGCGGGTATAACGCTAGGCATGATTACATCCAAGTTCGACTTGCAAATTGCCTGTACGCTTTCTTGATCCTACATCCACGTTCCGCTGTTCTCAATGGTGTGTAGTGCGACTCGTGCTCGCTTCCTTGAATGCCTTGGCGCTCATCCTTGTCCGGAGAGCAGTGTCTGCGCGTTTCGGGAAACAAACGAGTTGGTGGTTCGCCATATTAACGTGTTCCCAGTTTCATCTTCCGTTTTGGATGGGCCGAACCCTTCCCAACACGTTTGCATTGGTACCTGGTATACGTTACCCATCAATTCGACTACCAATGCTGAAACATCATTCGTAGTGAATCTCGCCTACTATGCGCTTTATAACCGCGCCCCCAGCTCCACGAGGGCTTCGGGAAAATGTATAAATCTAGCAGTCATTTTGTTGACGTTTACCGCTGTCGTCTTTCGTTCTGAAGTAACCCTGCTTCTCGCCCCCTTGGCGCTCCAACTTCTTGTACAAAGCCATGCCACCTTTTTTGGCCTCATGAAAGTTGGCTTATTGGTAGGTCTGGCGTCTGTAGGTCAGCGCATACGTTCTCGTCACGGGACATGGCTGAGTAATGTATTCCGTTTAGCATTCACAGTCACAATCGATTCATATTTCTGGAATCAATGGCCGTTGTGGCCGGAATTGTATGGTTTATACTTTAATGTTTATCTAGGGAAGAGCGCTGAGTGGGGTGTACGTATCCGATGGAACGTGTCGCCGTCTTTTCTAACCAGTCGTTTGTGTTACCCAGACATCTCCTGCCCATACTTATTTCACCGCATACCTTCCCAAACTTCTTCTCGGTGCTATCCCGATGGCTATACTCGGTACTTTACTCGATCACCGGATACGGTCCATGCTTGTCTCCCCCCTTGCGTTCATATCCATATTGAGTGTGCTCGGGCACAAGGAATGGCGCTTCGTCATTTACGTGGCCCCACTCGTCAACATTGCGGCGGCGCGAGGTGCACAGTGGATGTAAGCCCGTATTTTACTTTCCACTCGTCCTGTGACCAAGTGACTCGCAAGGACGTCGCGTAAGAAGGGTTTTTTATTCAAACGCCTGTCCCTCTTCTGCGCGTTGTTCCTGATATCTCTCAATGTTGTTGCCACGCTGATTTCCACGCGAGCGTCAATGGCAAACTATCCCGGTGGGGTAGCGCTTGCCGCATTCAATCGACGGTATTCGGGACGACAGAACGGTGAGCGACGTTGTCGTCGTCGTCACCCGATATTGATTCCCTCTACAGTCCATGTTCATATATCCAACCTTGCGGCCCAAACCGGCGCATCGCTGTTTCTGCACGAAAACGCTCCACCCTTTTTTTCCGGGTTCGAGCCACTCGAGGCGTCGTGGACGTACAACAAAACCGAGTCGTTGACGCTATCGATGATTTCGTCTTCCTCTTTTACTCATCTGATTGCCGAGTCACCCGAGATGGCTGGCGAGGAATGGACAGTCGTCGAGAACATACCAGGGTTCAAGAGGTGGTCATTTAATCCCTCCTTGTTGAGCAAGGTGAAGACGGGCAAAGTGTTGGAAATACCACTGGATCAGTGGGTCCGGATCCTGGAGATGGAGATGGTCGATCAGCTTTGGATTCTAGAGAGACGCCGGGCGATCAGGTAGCTTTTCAAGGTCGGTCCGCGACCTGCATAGGTTATATATCAGTGGAATTCAAGGCAAGCACGACTAAACTTGTGGTGTAGATAAACTATCGGTGTGCCCGCCAACTTAAGCACTCGAAACTGTCGTGCTGTCACGGTGCGAAGTGTGCCAGATGTGCGTTCTTCTGTCCGCTCGCTTCTCGCCCATAGGAGAAACGCCACTTGTATATAAGGTCCAGCCAGTGGGAAGATTGAATGTACTCCCGGTGGCGATCATTTTCGTGTGAAATTTTTTTTTAGAATTGTTTCGCTACCAGAAGTGCAGGTGACCTTTGACTCCTGGTCGAAACCATAATGAAAACCCGTCGGGAGCCCATGTAACTTCTTACCGTCGGCCTGGGTGGCGAAATGTCTGGTAGCCGAAAGGTGATAAAGGCGAGCAGGCTTGGGCCCGGGTTGATAATTGCCAGCACTGACCGCTGTCCTGTTGAAATGGACATCGGCAGTATATTCATTTCATCCTTCTGTTTGGTGATTGCAGGTATAGTTGCATACTATATTCGCAACGGATTACAAGTCCGAGCCAGGCTCAGGTTCCCACCTGGGCCCCTCGGGCTGCCCGTTCTAGGAAATGTGTTCGATATACCAACTGATGAGCCATGGAAGGCCTACAAGAAGCTGGGCGAGAAGTATGGTGAGCGATCGCCACGTTCTTCAAAGATCTACTTATCCGCTTCTTCACTTCAGGGGACCTTGTCCATCTCCACGTTCTAACCCAGGACTTGATCATCTTGAATTCCTATAAAGCCACCCGGGATCTTTTCGAGTATCGCTCTCACAATTATTCCACCAGACCCTACGTACCTGCATATGACCTGTCGGTAGTTCGTACACATTCCGTGGATCATGTTCTAACGCCCGTACCGAAGGTTGGACCTGTCTTGGAGTACTGGGTTCATTCCCTACGGCGATGACTGGAAAGCACACAGGAAGATATTTCAGCAAGCACTTCGTTCAGAGGCCATCCAATCGTACCATCCCATGATGTCAACGAAGACACAGGAACTCCTCAGGAACTTAACTGATAGCCCTGTCGATTTCAAGCGGCACCTAAGAATGTCCGTAGCCCGGACTGACGAGCTCCCGATCGCTCAACGGATATTAGGTTCTCGTCCTCAATTACGATGGCTGCCACCTATGACTATCATCCCAATCCACAGTCAGATCCGATGGTCGACAACCTGAAAGAAATGGCCGACGTTACTGCTGCCGTCTTCAGTCCAGATAAAAATGCTATGATTGCAGCGTTCCCCTTCCGTGAGTAACCTGGACCTAGAACGACGACCGAATTCATCCAATGTTTCGCAGTGATGCATACTCCGTGGCTTCTGGGGGCGGCTTGGAAGCACGCCGCGCAAGCAGGACGGAAGTTGGTACATTGGTGGCTCACGGCTCCCTTGGAATACGTGAAACAGAGGATGGTGTGTGACATCTAATACGAAATACTTTAGCTGCAACGCACCCAGGCGGAAGGTCCGATTGCACCTTGTATAG
>JBBPTO010000909.1:8033-20878 GCA_038094155.1 Pulveroboletus cf. aberrans | reverse complement strand
CCAGACATCATAGTGATGCCGTTCGACCATACTGTTCACCTGTGAGTTGTAGGGAGAGATCCAGATATGGTGGATTCCATACTAGCTGGTGAGAATATCAAGAGCCTGAATGAAAGGAAATCCATTGTCAGCAACTAACTCAGATATGGCACTCCACCAGCACAGGATGCTTTCAAAAATGAAAGGTGTAATGGTGGATGTGTTCTCAGAATGCAGCATCCACCATTCTGGATATGCAGTGAGCATGCACTGGGCCTGAACAATGTACTGGTATATGCTAGAACATGGCATCAACATAGTGTTGATGTGAACCTTGTAGAATAGACCACCAATAGCAGAAACAGTTGGAGGGATATGCAACTTCTGTGTTTGTCAAATTTGGCACTCATGACAAGTCTTCATGTACCACTTGATGTCGTCTATCAACATGGGCCACCAGAACTGTAGGAGCAATCAGGTCTGGACCGTGAAGACACCCCTGTGCCCAAGGCTATTGTGAGTCTTCCAGATCAGCCCATAGTGGCGCTCAGGCAGAACAACAAGTTGATGGCAACCATGCAGCTCACAATGGTACAGAGAGCCATTGAGAAGAAAAAAGCAGGTTGCTGAATTGATGAAGGAAGTGTAGTCAGAGTCGGATAGGTCTGGGGGATGGATACAAGTGGTGAGGAAGTTCCAGATCAGGGCAATGCGAGCCTCTTTGGCAAGAGCCTTGGGCAAATAAGAGATCTCTGGATCATCTGGTGAAGCATCCAGAACTAGGATGAACACAGAACAATTATGTGGCAGATGGTGGATCAATGCCAGATGTCTAGAATGGTGAGGGGTGGAACTGGATAAAGGTAACTGGTCATTAAGAAGGACAACAGAAAACAAATAAGTTCAGTCAAGCCAGTCCTCATAGTCATTATTCCCAGGTGGATCATCCTCAGATGGAGGACATCATGAGAGTCCATTGATGGCAGTGTGCTGCAATGCAGGAACATGGATGAGACAAAACATGAAAAGAAGGATACCTGTGATCCACCAGTTGATGGTCACATTGGATTGTAGGTCAGGATTGTTAATCATATCCTTGACATACTTCGCATCCATCTCAACTGTCAGGTTGGTGATGCCAAAAATAAAGATCCGTGCAGTGTGAAGTGCATGGAAGAGCCCATAAAGCTTGAGTTTGGCCTGCGAGTACCAGCTCTTGATGTCCGTGAGACTAATCAATCTGAACCAGTTCAGATATCTCTTGTCATCCTCTTCTTCCTGGGTCAGAAAGTACCCAACTGCGATTGATGAAGTATCGACAGCCAAAATCACCTCACAGTCAGACTTGTAGTCTAAGTGGTGCAAGGCAGGAGAGGTGCAGATCACATCCTTGAAATGCTGCATTGCTATTGGCTGAGGCTTGCCCCAATTGAACAGAGCATTATTCCAGGTCAAGTTGACCAACAGACATGCAATAGAAGTGAAATCACGATGCAGAGTACACTGCACACACCTAAGAATCCATGGACCTGTGTTAAGGTCTGGCATTCTGGCCAATCACAGATCTTTTGGACCTTGTCTTTGTGGGGGATGCATCTGTCCACTGTACATTTGTGTCCAATGATTGTAGCATCCAGTGCTGCTAGAACAAACATTTTAGCAGATATAGTAGCACCAACATTTTGCAACCACTGAAGAATGCAGTGGACAACTTGAAGGTGCTCTCAAATGAAGCAGCAGATCCCCAGATTGTCAGAGATCATCTCATAGGATCTGTCCAGTTGTTGATACTGGGTGGTGATGGATTTGACTGGCAGGTCATCAATGAAGGGATAAGTAAAACAAGGAATCTTGTCCTGCAGGATAAAGGCCATATCTGCCTGATATATCTGTACAGCATTAGTATAGCCCATTGGAATGGTAGTAAGATGATGGGGACCCATAGGACTATTGAAAGTCATAAGGTCCCATGAATCTGGATGAAGCAGACACTGGTCATATCCAGCAAACAGATCCATCATCCCATACACTGTGAATCCAGTGAAGGACTCTGCAAAGTGTTCGACAAATGGGGGTATAGATGAGTCCTGAATCATAACACCATTCAGAGGCTGGAGGTTATAAATGAGGTGAAGCAACTTCTTGTCCTGTTTCAGGACACAGAACCATTGGGACCAGTACACAGCAGTTGACAGCTCATATACACTGGATGTGATCCAGTCCTTGATTATCTGTATAGCGTCAGTCCACATACCTGGAGGAACAGGAATATTTCATAACACCCATGGAGTGTGGGGTACAGTAGGAATCTTGACAGCAGGAAAATATTGCTCATCTAGGTGACTGCGCTCAGTTGGTACCCAAGCAAAAGCAGTTTCATGGTCCTGGACCAACCAACGAATGAGTTTGACCTCCTTAGGCCAAAGCCAGTTTGCCAGATCAAGATCTAGTTTGTCAGCCCATTCCTGAGTGAAATGATGTCCAGGAGAGAAATCAGAAGGAATGGTAGGTAACAGTTTAAGACCAGAAAGGGGATAATCTGGGAGAGTCCAGATGATCTGGAACTCCTCATCCATTGGTGTGATGACCGACTGGATCTTTTTCACAACTGGTTTATATGCCAAAGAATGAGAAATTGTATCATAGAAGTAAATGGAAGACAATGCAAAAACAACATCCAGGTTAACAGCAGACAGGAAGGAGTAATCTGACACAGGAGGGATAGGTCCAACAGAAAGCAGAGGAAGACACATGAAGTGACAAGAGGAAACATGCAGAACAGATGAATGAATGAACTCTCCCCAACCGTGAGGTGGATCATCAATGTCTAAAAACCCATCTCCAAAATGGATTGATGGCTATTACATTGCAACCGCTCTCTGCAGCACAGGCAGCATATACTGCTTTCTGGTATTTGGGTCATGCAGCATTATGGTCTGCGAGTCATCAGGGAAATTCTCCATGTTAGCACTCATCAAACAATGAAAAGGACATCCGAGTAACAGGTCAAAATTGGCTTTCACCAAGATCTGCACCTGTACCATGACATCACCGCCACTGAAGTCCAAGGAGAGATTCTCAAGGACACCAATTGTAGAATCCATGTTGGTATTCATGGAAGACATCTTCATAAGATGGTCTAACTGGATGGGTAATCTGAGTTCTTCCCAAATCCTCTTTGGCATTGCAACGATCCTGAATCAAGAACACCAAGAAGTGTGCATCCAGAATCTCCTGCTTTGGCCTCGATGGCTCATAGCAGGAGGTTATAATGCACAACAATGTGATTGTCATCATTGCAGAGGATCCAGTCACCATATTCACAACCAACCACTGCTGGATCCTTTCTGGATAGCTTGTGTACCTGTGCAATATTAATAGATGGGTTGGTAGTATGCTTCACCATAGTGAGATCTCAGAACTGTTTCCAAAACTTGGGTAAGACAGCAAATAGCTCCTTCACAGAAACTGGAACACTTGAGTCTAGCACCCATTCCAGGACTCGATGAGGTGCAGCATCATTTTCTAAGGGGAAAGAATACTTATACTGAGTGTTAGGAAACGTCTGGTTCTGGTACAGGGATGGATTGATAGGTCCAGTACCTGCACTGGATGCCTGAGAAGCCAGATGTGTGATACGAGAAGTAGGAGGACAATCCAGCTGTTTTGACAGACTGGTTGATGATGATGGAGCAGATGATGATGATGACTGTTGAAGCTCGGGAGAGAGAAGCTCCTCAGATACTGTAGCTGCACAAGCATCAGGTCACTTGCATGGCAGAACCTGAACACCTTTGAAGTGAACTCTCTTTCCCTTATTCTTAAATGCTTTATCAGCTTGAAAGGAAGCCCAAGCCTGCACTAGATAGCGTTGAAAATCCATATCCACTGAGACAGGAATGGATGCTCACTCTGGATCCTCTGCCAGGATATAGGTGGATGAATCGATATCTAGAATGGCAGGAGTATCCAGGTAAGTAGCAGACAGGATACCAGTTGTAATGTGAGTGCTAGCCGCTCCAGATGATGAAGCCTGGGTAGACTGTGAAGTCTTCATCACATGGTCTATCGCATCCTTGAGACATCATCCGCCTGGTACTTGCAGAATTTCTGATCCATCCAGCAGGTAGAGCCTGTTATCTGGATCTTGGATCATTTTCCCACTCTGAAGATACTCCAAACAAATGGCACAGGACTGGGTAAAATGCCCAGGCTCAGCACAGAATTTGCACAGCAGGGGAGTGCACATAGCTGCATTCGACTCCACCTTCATAGCCAAAGACAGATTATAACCTTGAGGGAAGGACAGGGCTGAAGTGTAGTGAGGCTGATGTGATGATTAGGAACAGGGAAGAATGTCGGATGCATTAAGGGTAGAATGAAGCACAGATCCAGACAGCAAGAACTTGGCTGCTGCAACCACATCTTCCATAAGATAAGGATCCTCCGGATGGTGATCCAGTTTGACTATAGCCAACCAGGTCTGGATACAATCCTGTAGTAGCATTGGGAAACCTGCAAGGAAGATCATGTTTTGCTCCACTTCTGAGAGCTTATTATTAGCAATCAATGCCACTGCAACCTTATGGAACTTCCTGATATACTCTCCCAGGTCATCCTGGTTATGCATCTGTTTCTTTTGATAATCCTCTGCTAAGTACTGAATGTCAGTGTGGCAGAAGCAGTTGATACCCTCACATCCAGGATACAACTTTTTAACTGCTGTTATGAATGTGACCCAGTCTGCTGGGTTGGTGGTCATCTCTGGAATGATTTCCCAAACCTTGGCTTTATCTAGATCTGCATACCAGATTGCAGCCTTTATTTTACCAGCATCATCAAGAGCTGCTTGATCACCAATCTGGTTAGATACCAGGAGAGTTGAGATGGCATCTTGCCATCAAAATTGGGCACATATGAAGTACCTCGGAGAGGCATGTGGAAGTGTTGAGCTTGACTGGCCATTAGTATCAGATTCAGTGGGCAGTTGAGGTTCTGTGGGTGGTTAATAACAGAATGCAGTATTGGGAGATGAGAAAATTTGTTGTGACAGAGAGAGAGATATGAAAGACTAGGTAATGAGCCAGATGAAGAAGGCTCGGATGAGAAACCGGATAAGCTTCTGGCTTCAGAAAGATAATGAGTAGGGTCAAATAGAAAATCAAGAGACAAGGATGGGAACTAAGGGCAAGATGAAGGAGACGAAGTTGATGCCAAGACTGAGGTCAAGGGTGAAAGCAGATCAAAAATCAATGAGCAGTTAGGGGAGGAAGTGGCATTACAAGCCGGAGTAGAATGGATAAATGCTCTGGGAACAAAAGGAGATAATACAGATATGCTAAGTCATCAATGACAAGCCCTATCTGATGTTACCGGAATCAGGAAATTCAAATTGGAAGATAGATCAAGACAATGAAAATCAGAAAGGATACTCTCAAGTTCTAAATGCTGGGGAGTAGGCCTGAGTATCCTTCTCAACAACCTGGAATCCATTACAGTGGGCTCCAGTTGAAAGGTAGATAAAATAGGTGTGATGCCAACCACTGGACTAGTCCGAGGTAGACAATAAGTAAAGAAGGGGTATTGTCAGGATCTGTGTGCTATGGAGAGGTAGAGATACCCTGACTCAGTTGCACAGTGGTAGTGGAACAACTGTTGTATTTACCTATGGAGGGGTAGAGATACCCTGACTACAGACATAAGTAAAAGAAAAGCTAGATGTAGCTAAAAGAACTAACCTCAGTTGCACAGTGGTAGTGAAACAACTGAGGGAGGAATGACGAAACTGGACTAACTAAATAGTGATGGAGATTAGAGCACTTGAACTCCGATGTAACTCCAATGTAATGTCTGGAATAGGATATATGAGGTCCGAGAAGAGAAAAGGACCTTACCGAGTGAAACGGTTAACTCTGAGATCCTCTGGAGCAGAGTTGAGGGACTTGGTGTGCATCGACCTCGGAGTTGTAGTAGACGACCTCGGAGATGACCAGAGATCGGAGGTGTTGCATTTTGACATACAGGCCTAAGGGTAGCCTTTAATACCTTCTTGCTCTCCTTGCTGTGAACCACCCTTAAGTGGGAAGTCTCCATCATCAACCTCACCTAGAGGTCTCCTTGTCACCACCGTTAACTCAGATGTCCTTGTCATCTGTCCTCAATTGTAGGCAGACTCCTTGTCCACTGTTAACTCGGTAGTACCTTGGCCACAGTTAGCTCAGTAGCAACCCTTGTCGCCAAACCTCGCTAGTAGGTAGGCTCCTTGTAGACATCTTGCAATCATCAAGCTCTGTCACCTCCTTGTCCACAGTTAAGACTGCAGTACCAACGGTTCTATGCCTGCCCTCTCCCAGGTCAGCCATAACAATGTACAGTCACAGTGGAGGTGGTTGTGTGGTTGCTTGATTCAGAACAACATTTCATGGAGTGAGATTGAGGCATCATCACTTGCATTGGGAAAGCATTGGTATGCAATCTGTATAATGCATTGCTAACAGATGTTTTTGACTGATCATTTGCCAAGCAGAACCCAAGAAGTATGGTAAATTAGAAAATAGGATGGTGGTAATGCTTCTGACTTTTTATCAATGAAAGCAACTTTGATAGCCACCTGGCCATGTCCATGACCATTTTGTGAATGGTTATAAATACTGACATTTGCTACACTGAGCAACAAAACTGTCCCAATGTTTGATATATTTTGATTGTGGAGTCAATATCTCAAGAGGTATTGATTTTAGACTGTCAAACCTGGATATCTTTGGAAAGTTCTAATAAAGGGCTTTCCAAATATATATACATTGATTAGGTAATTATTATTATATCAGGAGATATGAGCAAATTAATCACAGATACTCATTGGGACAGTTTTGTTGCTGACATCAAGGATATCAAAAACTAGTATGAAGTGTATCCTTCTTTGGCTTTGATGACCTCCTGAATCTTCCTAGGCATACTCTCAATCAATGATTGACACTGCTCCAACCCAATCTTCTTCCACTCTGCCTGGACTCTTTTCCAAAACTCTATCATTCCTGCTGGTGGCTCTGAGTACTTAGCTAGTCTTCTTTTAAGGAGAAACCATAGATGTTCTATGGGATTAAGGTCTGGAGACTGAGCTGGCCATATCATAAACTCATATCCATGGTTAGCAAACCACTCCTTGGCCCTCCTGCTGGTATGCTTGAGATCATTATCTTGTTGAAAGATAATGTCATCTGGGAAAAATCCATAATATTACAGAGTTTGTTGAAACTCATCCTCCAAAATCTGCACATAAAGTTCAACATCCATCTTACCATCAATCCTGCAAGCCATTCCAACTCCCTCCCAAGTCATATAGCCCTATATTATCAACGATCCACCTCCAAACTTCACTGTCTTCTGCATCAACCTATTACTCAACCCCTTCCCTGCCCTTTTCCATGCCCATCTCTTGCCATCTGATTCAATGTGATTGATTTTGGTTTCATCTGACCATATAACCCACTTCCAGTCCTCAACAGTCCAATGTTGATGGCTCAAAGCAAAGTCCAACCTTGCTTGCTTGTGATGCTTAGAGAGAAGAGGATATTTCTTCTTTAACACAGCCTTCATTCCTGCTTTTTTGAGGTGATGATGAATGTTTTTGGAGGAGATGGGATGGTTCTTGATGTCCTGAAGAGTTTTGGTAACTTGGAGAGCATTTTCAGCTTTTCCAATACCAATAAGTCGAATGGCATGACACATATCAGTAGGAGAAATGATGAATGAACAGCCTCCAAAGGACTTAAATTGGTTGGGACAATGATTTTCAGATATTCTGTGAATGGTAGACTTGCTAAAGCCAGTAGAAGCAGAAATTTGATGAACTGATTGACCCATTTCCAAGAAAGTGATGATTTGGTTGGTTTGGTCAACAGAGTGAGATTTTATGATGATGGATGTAAAGAAAGTAATGGTATTTATGTTTGTTTAGGTCATGTTGAACTTCTTGCAGATCACATAATTCAGTCCTTATGTGATATCTTGCTGAAATGTGTAATTTTCATATATTCAGAAGTCAGCAACAAAACTGTCCCAATGAGTACCTGTGATTAATTTGCTCATATCTCCTGATATATTAAGAATTACCTAATCAATATATATATATATATACTTGGAAAGCCCTTGATTAGAGCTTTCTATTTGAAAGTCTACAATCAATACCTCTTGGGATATTGACTTAACAATCAAAATGTATCAAATGTTGAGACAGTTTTGTTGCTCAGTGTATATGACCATTGCAGGTCATTCATATGGACATTGAAGGTCTCATAAACCCCCAATTGTGTGAAGGACATAGGTATTGGCTTCTCATCATTGACAATTACTTCTGCTTTCCTTGGATTCACTTTTTGAAAAATAAGAGTGATGTTGTCACAGTCTACAACCAGTGAAAAACAGAGGTCTGAGCCTTTCTCTGGCATAAAATAGGATCAGAGGAACTCTCCAACACATACATTCAATTCCTCCAAAGTGATGGAGGTGAAGAATACACCAGCCAGGAGTTCCAAGCTCAACTCCATTTTGACAGAACCTCACATGAAACATCTGCTCTGCATACCCTAGAGTAAAATGGTCTGGCTTAGCAAATAAACCAAACCCTCTCCATCCCTGCAAACTCAATGCTTGAGGACTCAAAACTACTGAAGTTCTTTTGGGAAAATGCTATGGCAACTGCCACATACATCTTCACTTGAAGCCTGGGCTCCACACTGAGAGGAGCAAATCCCTGCCAAACTCTATTCAGTCACACTGTTGATCCCACTATCTTTCACACCTTTAGAAGGGTTGTGTACACCCTTATTCTAAAAGACAAATGAAATGGAAAGTTCCAATCACATGCCAGAAAATTCATCATGTTAGGGTACATCTATGGACAGCAGTTATACAAGCTACTAGATGTTGAACACTGAACTGTAATTTTGTGCTGCCATATAATGTTTGTTGAGTCTGCATGGATCTCCAACACAGATGCACTTCCTTGAAAATTGATGATGCATATCAGATGATGGGAGGGACTTTTTCCAGATCAGGCAGACCACACAAAGGATGATGATGGAGATGATGGAGATGCCTAAATGTTAGTGAGAGCAGTCACCTCTAAATCTAGAGATGAACCCTGTTATGGCTGATCTAAACTAGGGCAGGTGTAGAACTGTTGGGACTGCAGTCTTAACCATGGATGAGAGCAACAGAGCTTGATGATTGCAAGATGTCTACAAAGAGCCTACCTACTAACGAGGTTCAGTGACGAGGGATGCTACCAAACTAACAGCAGCCAAGAGGTACTACTGAGTTAATGGTGGATGAGGAGTCTGCCTACTATTGAGGACAGACGACAAGGACTTCTCTTTGAAGGGTGGTGACAAGGAGACCTTGGGGCAAGGTTGATGATGAAGACTTCCCTCTTAAGGGTGGTTGAAGGATGAGAAGGTATTAAGGCTACCCTTGGGCCTGTATCATGGAGTGGGAACACAATGTATTCCAGTGATGGTACAAGGCAGAGAATAATACAAGGTAAATGGTAAGACTAGACTGAGGAGCATGTATGCAATGACGTGGGTTTATATACATAGAGGAGTTCAGGGCAGACATGGAATGTAAAGGAATAAGATTGTCAAAATGTAACACCTCTGATCTCTGGTTGTCTCCGAGGTTGCCCACTACAACTCCAATGTCGACGCACACCAAGTCCCTCAACTCTGCTCTGGAGCATCTCAGAGTTGACCATTCCACTCAGTAAGGTCCCTTTCTTCTTTCGGACCTCATTTATCCTATTCCGGACATTACATCGGAGTTACATCGGAGTTCAAGCGCTCTAATCTCCATCACTATTTAGTCAGTCCAGTTTCATCTTCTCTTTCTCTGTTATTCTGCCACTCTAGTGCAACACTGAGGTTAGTTCTTTAGCTACACTAGCTTCTTCCTTTTACTTATGTCTGTAGTCTGGGTATGTCTACCCCTACCATGGCACACAGATTTTGACAAAGATGAAAGGAATTGCTGACAAAGCAAGTGGAGCAGAATTCCATAGAATGCGATGGAAGCGGGTGATGAGTCAGGATATCATAGTCAGTGATGAAAAGAAATAAATGTCCAAGTTGGGACTTATACCCATGCATATGTAAGTGATAAGTTCAAAGAAAAAGTGTAGTCTGAGGTAAATTATAACATTACCCCCTTAGTAAACGTGAAGCCACCATGCTTCAAAAATCTTGATATTCTCCATAGGGCTCGCTGGTCATGTTAGACATGGCAGCATCATCAAATTCAAAGTTTCCCTGGTCCTCCCTCTCATCAGTAGGTGGGGGCTCCTGGGTGGATGTCAATATGGGTGTGGAGCGGCATCGGGTAGAGAAATGAATAGTTCATTGGGCATGTTGGCATGTAGGACTTGACAGTGGAGTTCCTCAGGACGACAAGGATGAGAAGTAGAGGGAGATGGCCTAGGAGGAGGGCATTAAAGAGGGCATTCCCACTGGTTGTGGCTGGGGGCCCATCAAAGGCAGGTGGAGCATTGATAGGTTTCACATTGGCTTTGAAAGTGGCCAAGGCAGTGACAGAGAAAGCAGCTCTGATGGTAGCGGGGGTCGTCAGAGGTGAGGACGAGTTCTCCTCATTCCTGGGCAAGATGGTGCTCAGCCAGGTTCATGAACTGGATGGCTTTTTCAGCCAATGGGAATGACAATGTGGATGGTGTGGATGACATAGAGGAGGTGATGGTAGTCATCGATGGGGTAGGAGCTGGGACAGGGATGGGCACTGGTTTTGTGAATTGGGCATTGGTCTTGGTGTAGGAAACCAGAGTTCCCTACAGTGATATCCAGTGTTTTCCTGTGGTCTGATAGCCCCTATCCAGCACTCCTACCAAATCTGAGACCATTCCACTGCCATTCATCCCAATCTGAGTCAAGCCAGTTGAAGTCCTAAGGTTAGTTTTGAACCCAATGTCTGGACCTGAGTTCCTGCACACCAGTCCTGGTGTTTCTGCACTCTGGGTTCAGTCGGGTTTTTCCCTTTTTCATGTTTCCTTTACTGTATTTCATTCAGGTATGCCCGGATTAGACTTTTGTATCTAGGAATTAGTTCCTGAACAGTGTGCAAGTTACCACCACCTTTCCTAAGCCTCTAAGTCCGATTTCCTAGTCTTTTTCTACATTTCCCTTCAAGTTTCCCTCAAGTCCTGCAAATATAGTTGGTTTCCTAGCCCTACTAAATGGGGGAAAGCCAGACTTGAGTTTTCCATTGTCTTGTGAACATTCAGTGAGCCTTTCCTATAGTCCTTTTCCCTTTCTTTGCAATTCTCTTGGGTCGAGATACACACTCGCACCCCTATTTCTTGCATAGAACTACACTCTGGAGTCTTTTTGCTGTTTTATATTGGCAAGGTAATGGTCGAGGTCAGCTAAGAACTCTTCTAGCTTGAGCTGGTGAGCAAGGATGTCAAGCTTGAGGTTGGCTTCACTCAAGATGGTGATGGTGGTGGGGTGATGCAGGAAGCTAAGTCAGCTGATCTGCCATAAGAGACAGACGATGAAGTAGAGGGGGGAGCTCATGTCCAGGTGAGCGCTGATAGCAATGGCCATGCATCTATCATAGACGCTGTCTCTGTACTCTACAATATAAGGGTTCAGGATGGTGGTGGAACAGAGATGATGGGAATGAATGGGGAGGTCTACAGCATGGACAGGGCACACTATGGGGGGTCTAGGGATCTCCATGAGGGGAGCATGGAATGGGGAGTCTGGGAGAAGGCTGTTCCAGCCAGCATCTGTGAAGGTAGGGGATGGGGCACAGTTTTTGTCAGCAAGCAGTTTGACGAAGGTGGAGGTTTTGGAAAGGGTCTCTTCTAAGGTAGACATGGTGGATAGAGAGTCAACGATGGAGATGGAGGGCTCTTTGATGTCATCAGTGATGAAGGCGACGTTGCAGAGGGGAGACATGGTCATGTTTACGAGATAGTGAGGGTGAAAGATCTGAGAGAAACACGGAGGGGTAACGGTTTTTATAATCCATCAGAGCGGCTTTAAAATGTTTCAGGTTCTGCTCAGGTTCCCATGAGTCTTCTTCAGCTATATAGCCCTTCCATTGGATCAGGAAGTGGCGGTTCCTTTGTGACACAAGATTTTATTGATCTCTGTCATATCCATGACAACTCCAGTCCTCTGAGTATCAACTTCACTGCTATCTCCAGTGTGTTCACATCCATTATGCATCTCCATTCCTCCATTCCTCCATACATATATCACATAATGTCTTTGTTCCTTATTTAGTTAGATCTCATGCTCTGTACCTTTCCCTGTCGCTGTGCAGCACAGCTCTGGTGAACTGCACAACTGGTGCGCAGCTCTGGTTCTTAGTTTCCTGACCTCCATTTCATTACTCATCCATTATGACTTCATTACAAATCCGATGCTCCTCCATACTGTATATTCTGTACCATCTCCACTGTACATATCCAGTTGTAATATTGAATTGAGTACTCGACGTTCTCTCTTCTCGATCAGCTTGACGCTCAGCTCTCCACCAAACTCTGATGGATACTCTTCACTCTCCTCCAAGTCTAGATGACTCAACTTCACACCTCCGACCCTCCAACAAATACAGGACCACAACACCAAGACTTGGATAGTGGTGCACCACATAAGGTGAAGCCAAGGTCCTATTGATATCTCTGGAGTTCGTCTGCACAGCCCTAATAGTATATTACAACTCCATACTGTTCAAGTCTCCTGTCCTTGTGCTTATGTACATTTTCACCTCTTGCTCTCAGACCTTCTGTGCCTCTGGCACAACCTTCCCTCCATCCTCCCAATACCATTCTCTCAGCATCTTTACCAACC
>JBBPTO010000908.1:0-20893 GCA_038094155.1 Pulveroboletus cf. aberrans | reverse complement strand
ATTGTTCATCTTTGATTATGTTTACTAACCAGTCATTAGTCTAGGGCTATATTGTTTGTAGTTACACTTTTGTATTTCTGTAGTTGAAATATATTCTTTGATATTTTATTTTGTGTGTTTGAGCTGTGTGAAATTTCCTAATAATTCAAGCTAGATTGTCATTTGCTGGAATAGTCTGGGATGGTCTAGAGATATCTGGAACAGACTGGAGCATATCTGGGACAGACTGAAACAGAGCTAGCCAGTTAGGTACCTTGCTAGAAGAGCTGGAGAAGCTGTCAAGCTGTGCCAGTCTGGGCCATCCTGGCCAGCTAAGAGTTGGTTTGCTGATGATCATAGAATCAGTCATGCTGCTCCACTTATTTCAAATAGGTGGAGTTGGATCTGGATACAGTGGTGTTTGACAATCTATTGCTTTCCTTTCAAAATCCCTTAATCCAACAGAATGTAACTATGAGATCTATGATTGTGAGTTACTTGCTATCATGATTGTTCTCTCAGACTGGCATCACCATCTTATGGGTGTTTCAAGTCCTTTTGAAATCTGAATGGATCATCAAAATCTTGCTTACTTTCGGAAACCACAAAAACTAAACCATCAACAGGCTCAGTGGGTCACTGAACTCGCCAACTACAATTTTACCCTCCATCATCAACCTGGTAATATTCATGTCAAAGTGGACCTCCTGTCAAGACACCCAGGTCATAAGAAGGGAAAGGGTGACAATGAAAACATTACCCTCCTGAAACCTGAGTTTTTCTGATGTGTTGAACTTGTATTGGATGACCTGGCATTCTTTGACAGAATTCAATGTCGAGCTGCAAACTGAGATCAAGTGGTTCAATACAACCTGGAAGGTGGGATCAAAGGCTGGGAAGAGCAGGATGGAGTGGTAACATGGGATGGTTGAGTGTACATTCCCATCGACAAGAAGTTGCATGAGGATATTTTATGGGACCACCACGACTCTTGCCTAGCAGGGCATCTGGGCCAGTACAAGACCTGTGAACTTATGTATAACTTGGAATTACTGGTGGCCTTGCATCCTACATGATGTGTGCTAGTATGTGGCAGGATGTGAAATCTGCCAGTGAACTAAACCATGCCATTCTCTGATTGCTGCACCCATTCATCCAAACAAAATTCCATCCTGTCAATGGGAACATATCTCCACTGACCTTATTGGACCACTCCCCAAGTTGCTTGGTCACAATGCAATTTTGATGGTTGTTGACCGATTCTCCAAGATGGTACATGCTGTTCCTTCACACATGGAGGTGACTTTGTTGGGAATCACCTGCCTTTTCTGTGACCATATATTTTGTCACCATGGTCTTTCCAATAAAATTATCAGCAATCAAGATTCCAACTTCATATCAAATTTCATGAAGGAACTTTACACTCAACTCAGCATTGTTGGTAACCCTAGTACCACATATCACCCACAGACGGATGGGCAAACAAAATGGCTAAATCAACAGATTGAACATTATTTGCATGTCTTCATCAACTATCATCAATCAGATTGGGCTGAGTGGTTGGATCTTGCAGAATTATCCTACAATGATTGGGTTTAGTCTTCCACAGGTCAATCACCATTTTATCTGAACTACAGGCAATGCCCTTGGAAGGGTCGAATGCCAAGAAGGGAGAGTCAAGTCAAGGCAGCCCAAGATTTTGCAGACCAGATGAAACAAGTTCGTGATGAAGTGGAGGCAGTGTCAAAAAAGGCCACAGAGGACATGAAATGGGTGTACAATCAAAGTTGAGGACCCTCACACAACTGCAAGGTGGAAGATCATGTATGGCTCGAAGTGACGCACATCCTCTCTGATTGGCTGATGAAGAAGTTGGACAACAAACATTATGGATCATTTACTATCCTCAGTAAACACAGCAACAGTGCATTCAAACTATGCCTCCCACTGACATGAAAGTCCATCTATCCCATTTTTAATAAGTGTGGCTTGTCACCATTTACCCCACCCAAATTCCCATCCCAGAAAAAACCCATACCCCTGCCACCAGATCTGGTTGAGGGATACAAAGGACAAGAAATCAAAGAAATTATTTACTCTTGACTTCAATGGGGTCAACTTGAATATCTTGTTCACTGGCAGGGATTTCCCCACAAGGAATGTGAGTGGAAAAAGCTTCAGAACTCATGCACACCAAGGGGGTCATCACTGACTTCTATTGGACTCATCCCACAAAGCTGTGGCCAATGCCCACTATGCACCTATGTTTCTGCCCCCTTGAAAATGTCCTCATATCCCTGGTTGGTTGTATAACTGGAAAGACAGTGTCTTTGAAATGAATGAAGCACAAGGTGAATGGGAGGGTAAAGAAGTATGCTTCGATGCTCCCAAGTTTCCTCAGGATCATGAGGTGTGATCCTTGGAGGGGGGGTAATGTCATGACCTGTGTTTCCTTGGCCTGTGCACCCTGTACTCCCTGAGTCTTTCTTTGACATTGTGATCTGCCAGAGTGTTCCAAATCATTGTCTTTCCTTTCCCCCAATGTCAAGTTTCTCAATTCTAGATACAGCTTTTAGCCCCCTCATATGTATTATTTAGTTTCTCTATTCTAGTTGTCAACATGCCCCTGTGTCAAGCTCATCGAGTCAGCACCATGACCTCTGGTGATCCTGACAGTAATGTAGCTAGAACAAGGTTGATAATGTCAGAATGACATCATAGGATCTGTTATGCTACTCCACTTTTTTCAAATAGGTTGAGTTGGGTCTGGATTGACCCAACACAGCATTTGTGAAGCTAGGAATGATGACATCATGACTTTAAGATTGCATCTAGATCATCATCTGGTCAATCCTGAAGTGTAATTAAATTTACACTTTAATTGGGTTTGACTGATCTGTCAGTGAAGCCTAATAATTGACCTATATCTTTTAGTAACATAAATAGTGTATTACCACTACAGTCTGCCTGTATTAACAGAGCACAAGACCTAGTGTTTGGTTTACAGAATCTTAATACTCCTCCTCACTGGAATGTTATGTTGTAGGAAACTGGTGTTCCCTATGATGATTTCCCGAGTTCTCCCATGATTTAATAGCCCCTATCTTGCGCTTTCACCAATCCCAAGACCATTCTGCTGCCATTTGTCCCAATCTGAGTCAAGCCAGTTGAAGTCTGAATGTCATTTTTGAATCTGATGTTCCGGACCAAAGTTTCTGCACACCTGACTCAGTGTTCCCACGCCTCGGGTCACGTTCTCACGCTTCGGGTTTGGTCATGTTTTGCTTCTTTTCATGTTTCCTTTACTGTACATTATTCAGGTATGCCTGAATTAGACTTTTGTACCTAGGACTTAGTTTCTACAGAGTGCAATCCACCACTGTTATTCTTAAGCCTTTAAATCCAATTTCTGAAACTTTTTCCTTACTTTCCCTTCAAGTTTCCCTCTAGTCCTGCAAGATTAGTTGGTTTCCTAGCCCTACTGAACAGGGAGAAGCCAGACTCTAGTTTTCCACTGTCCTGTTGACATCTAGTGTGCCATTCCTACAGTTCTTTTCTGTTCTATTTCCTCTCTTTGCAATCCCCTTGGGTCGAGATATACACTCTCACCCTATTTTCTTCCTTAGGACTTCATCACAAGTCCTTTAGCTGTTTTACAACATACTTGAAGGATATGGAATGAGTTTCAAAGCCTTTCTGTTTTCTTGAAACTTGACATTTCACAAATTCTTGGTGAAGATATCTGTGAACTGTTTTGTGGTTTCAACATAGAATGGTTCAACTTATTTGAACTCAATGGCCATTTGGATGTAGTTATCATCCTTTCTGACATGTTTTGTGTGACCTTCTTGTACAGAGTTTGATGTCAAAAACATAGCACCTTGATTGTCCACATGTAAAGGAATTGGCTTGAGTGGAAAGCCTAGTTCTTTCAATAGGATTCTCATCCAGACTATTTACTTTGCCACTTCTGTCATTTCACAGTATTCCACTTCAGTGGACAAGAGTCTAACTCATTTTTATTACCTTTAAAGCCATGAAATCATTTGATTTGCAAGAAATATAGCATATCCAGTGGTGGATCTTGATGTTTCTACATCTCCAGCCCAATCTGTGTCAGAGTATACTATAAGACCATTTTGAAGACCATTTGCAGAGTATTTGATGCACAGATTCTTTGTTGAAGAAACATAATGAACTATCCAGATCACCTTCTGCAAATGTTCTTCTAATGGATCTGTGACACCTTGATCACTGCAAATGCAATGTCTGGTCTTGTTCCAAGCATTAGGAAAAGAAGTGAGTCTATTACAGATCAAAGGAGGGTTTGAATCTTGGGGTCAGGTTTTTCCTGTGTTGATGACATAGGATTATATCCAGAGGGTAAAGGTGTTGTAACCATTTTACAGTTCTCTTGACCAAAGTGTTGATGACCTTTTCAGCCAGGTTATTTGGTCAAGGAGAAGAGTTTGCTTGATTCAATCTCTTGTTATCCTCATGGATAGATATCCCTTTGCATCTCCAAGGTTTTTGCATTCCCATCTCTTTATGAAAGGTTCTGTTTCTTTGAGAACTGGTGTTTTATCACTATCCATGAAAAGTTTATCATCAATGTATACCATAATGATGATGAAAATCTTTCCTTTCTTCTTTAGTTAAACTCTGGTAACAGCATAAAGCCTTTGATAACTAAATTTGATAAGAGAAGCATGGAATGCCTTGTGCCATTGGAGCATGGCTTTCTTTAGTCCATATATGGCTTTAGTCAACAGACAAACTTTTGAGGGATTTCTGTGATCTATGAAGCCTTCCAGATGTGTCATGTAGATCTCTTTATCAAGATCTCCATACAGAAATGCTATTTTGATGTCTAGCACTGATATTTTCCAATTATGAAGTGCTGCTAGAGCTAGAAGGAACCTGACGGTCTCAAATTGAGTGACAGGTGAAATGGTATCTGCCAAAGATCTGTGTGAAGCCTTTTACAATGTATCTTGCTTTGACATGGTTGCCTGTTCTGATAGCAAAAATCCATCTCCCTTTCACTGGTTGACAGTCCCTGGACAAATCTACAAGCTTTCAGACTTTCCTGTTATGTAGGGATTTTATTTCATCTTCACATGCAGTCTGCCATGCTTCCTGTTGTTCTTGTGGTAGCTTGGCAAT
This sequence comes from Pulveroboletus cf. aberrans, assembly GCA_038094155.1. Taxonomy (NCBI): domain Eukaryota; kingdom Fungi; phylum Basidiomycota; class Agaricomycetes; order Boletales; family Boletaceae; genus Pulveroboletus; species Pulveroboletus cf. aberrans. Next base: position 15,748 of record JBBPTO010000908.1, on the reverse strand, counting down.
GTCTTTGTGTATTGGCACTTTCCAGTTAGCAGATCCTGTGACTGCTACTGCCAATAGTCCATTTATCCAACCTTGTGACATGTCCTGTCTGTCTTGTCTGAAGTTTGACACTTGTTTGACAGGATGTCGAGCAAATAAGCTAGAAATTGATTCATACAGTTGTTCTAGACCTTCTTGATTGGTTAGTTCTTCCATTTCTTCATTACAAGCTTGTTCATCTTGAACTTGCTCCTCTTCAATTTGTACATCCTCTTGAATAGGGGTTTGCATTGAAGTCCTAATGTCCTGTTTTTCTATCTCTATGGGAGCGAGATCTTCATAAGCAGAGTCTGGTTGTATTCTTATTTGAGCTATCCTTGTGATAGGTTCTTGAAGAGGTCTGAAGGTTTGTTCATGTTCTCTCCTAGTAGGATAATATTGATGAGAATGAGATCTGAATCTCACAAGATATTCATCTTCAATTTGCCTTGGTGGCATCCAGTCTCTTTTTCTTATTGGATCAGATTCTTCTGGTTCAGTAACTTCTTGTTGTGGAAGTTTTTTTTTTCACTTTGTGTCTATCTACATCTTCTTTTGATGGTGGACATTTCCTTCCTTGTTCGAAAGGAGAGGGAGGTATAGAATGATATGAAGGTGGTGATTTCATCTTCTTTAGAGTAGAGACTTTAGAGGAAGTTGGTGATATGTTGACAATGTGGAAGATGTGTCTGGATGAATTCCTGAGGAGTCTTCATCACTAGTACTGCCTTCTAGTGGTGCTTGTGATTGATTGGGATTTGAATTTGCTCTTCATATTGGTATTGGTACTACCAGATCTCGAGGTTGTACTGATATTTCTTGAGATTCTTGAGATTCTTGATCAATAGGGGTGTCATTTGCTATTGTTTCTTTAGCCTCTACTGGAATTAGAATTGGTCTGTCTTCTTGGCCTTTGATACAATGAGGGAACACTGATTCATTGAAAATGGCTTGAGTAGAGTCAAAGACCCTCCTCCTGGTTGTCGACCAAAATCTCCAGCCTTTGATGTTTGGTATGTAACCTATAAAGGGTCATTTCTTCAGCTTTTGTGCTGAGTTTATCTTTTCTTTGTTCTGAAGTGATATAAACAAATGCTTTACAATCAAATACTTGGAAGAAACATCTGGTTTGTTACCACTTTTGATGATTTCAATAGGGGTCTTCCAGTTGTGATGATGCATTGATTGTCTGTTATAGATGAAGTTTGCTGTCTCTACTGTATCTTGCCAAAGGGCTTTTGATAAGCATGCATGATGTTGCATAGCTTCAGCTTTTTCATGTTAAATTGTTCTGCTTAACCATATTGTTTAGGAGTGTAAGGTACTGCTGTTTGATGAGTGATACCCCTGGAAGTGAGAAATGCATGAAGTTTGCCCAAGAATTCTCCTCCTCAATCTGAATGAACAGAGGTGAGCTGTTGACCAGTAAAATTTTCAGCCCAAGAAACCATATTTTGAAAGTGTTGTACAGCAGCAGCTGTCTCTGATAAATGCAACAAGTGCAAAACCAGAGTGATGATTTATAAAAGTAAGAATATAGCATGCTCTTGATCTTGGTTCCACAGGGTGAGGACCCATTATATCTTTGTGTACCACTTCCAGTGTGCATGTTACTCTTTGTGAAGAGCCTGGAAAGGATCTGTTTGGACATTCTGCCCATAGCACATCCTTTACAAGGAGGATGAGACATGGGGATGGCATATTGAGATAGGCCAGTGAGATTTTTGACTTCATGTCTCAAAGCATTGTCACTTGTGTGTCCAAAATGCTGGTGCCATATTTCATATGAAGAGGTCTCTTGCAGTGTGACTGCTTGATGTTTCATTAGTGTGATCTGAGATGATCAAAACCAATGTAACTTAGTCTGGGGTGATAAAGCAGAAGCCTGTATCACAATTCTACCACACTTGTCTCAAATTCTGAGTTCTTTTCCTTCAATCTCACATCTGAAACCATGCAGGGTGAGAGTTGAAAGTGAAAGTAGACACTCTTTTGCTTTTGAAGTATACCAGACTTTTTCTAGGGTGACTGGAGGTTTACCATTTTGTTGAATAACCTTTTCAGGTCCATATCCTATCAAAGGTGAATTGTCAGCAGTTTTGGCATGTCAAGTTCTGTTGTCTATGTGAGTGAAGCCATCAATATATGGTGAAAGATGATTAGAACATATGCTGTCAACAAGCCAATGAACTTGTGTTTGAAAGTATGTGATTGTAGATATGTTTTGCATTGGAGAATATATGGCTAGGCCATTCTTTCCCATGTTCTTGTCTCCCACAGTATAACAGTCACCATAAGTTGATTGCTCTCCAGGGTTTATATCATAATCTGTTGGATCTCCTAAGTCTAGATCATAATGATCATTCCTTGGGTAATATTCAGGGGTGTCCCAGTTTGGATAACCATAGCTGAAAGAACCATAGAGTTTATGATAATCTGTATACCAATGAGGTTGATCTTTCCATGTGATGTTTTCTGTTTGATCTATTAAAATAGAATCTGCTTCCTTTTTCCTTTTCTATCTTTTCTCCTGTTGTGTACTAGAGGTGCTTGTCCTTCTCCTTCTGTTTAATTAGAAGGGTTTCTGCCTTCTGGCAGGTTGTCAATGTGATAAAGCAAATTAGAATGAGAGAGTATGCTTTGACATAAGAAATGGCCTACTGATCAGCATAGGCTTTTATGGAAGCATGATAATTGATGAACTGGGGGATGCCACTGGTAGAATTGATGTAGGTGGTGCAGTGTAGGGAGAATCCCATGCTTGAGGTGGTGCACCAGCCATATTCATTCTGGTGTCTTTGTCCTGTTCACCATTGAGAGTGGTGCTGAGAGAATTAGGGCAGTCTCTAATGTCAGCTTCTTCTTTAAACTCTTCTTCTTCTATCATTCCAACGGAGTCTTCTACCATCTTTGCACCAGATCCTCATACTGTTCTAGTTTTCTTTTTTTGGTTTTGATAACTAAAGTGTCTCTGCTGCTTCTTTTCTTGATGTTGAGAGGCACCATGTTTAAATCCTTTCTTTTGGGCTTGTGGCCCAATTTTACATTGGGTGTGCTTGCTGGAGCTTTGTCCCATGGTTTGAGACTGCCACTTGTTTTGCTGTGGTGGCCCTCTTTTGAAAGGATTTGTACTGTTTGCAGTTGCACTTGATGCTTCTGCAACAGTCTTGGCATGTCCTTTTGAAGGACCCTGTATACCTTGCGCTTTTCTGAGATTGATCTCTGCAAGGACAGCATTATGGACATGGTCTTGGATTAGATTTACAATAGTGGTAAATTGTGTCAGATTTGACACAAGGTGAATGAGGTGTTTTGATAGTCAAACCATGCAATGCATCACTTGAGAAGATTCAGCTTGATCATCTCTGCAAGCTCAAGCTTGTTTAAGAGTGTTTTGATATGATTCATGTCCTTTGTGAATTGTTCAACACTCTCTGTTATGATCTTGACATTGTCAAGGTCAGTTTGCAGGCTGAACTGTGCTGAGATTCCTGATGCTTGATGGAGATTATGAATTGGAGTTAGCACTGTCATTGGCATCTGCTCCACTGTCATCAATGACATAGTGTATATAATAGGTTGAGAGTCTTGCAGCAATGTTGGTGTCTACAGACATGCAAAGATTTCCATATCCTCTGTCATTGTTCAAACACCAGTTTGTTCTACTTGCTGCAACAGTGCTGACCCAAGTGCATGTTTCATCAGCAAGTTCACAAAGGTTGTAGGCCTTTAGAAAGTTTTTCATCCCTTCTCTCCATTCTGGGTAGTAATTGTGACCAGTTAGAACAGGAATGCATTTCAAAAGTGTTCCATCAGTTTGAAGAGTTGTAGGATTAGTGGGGGGTTGAGCCATTTTAATTTCAGCTAAGAAGAACAATGTCATTAAAACACCGATCAAAGATGTAATAATCAAAAATAGCTTGAAAGTCTGGTTTTCCATCATTAGAGCTTCAAAGGAGTTAACCAATCTTTCTGGTTCCCTGAATTGATCTGCTATATTCATATGTAATTCAATTTTGATTAGATCCAGTGTTTTGGGTTCCTGAGTTGCATTATGTGGAGAGAGTAGGTGCTCTTTGACTTCTGCAATTGATTGTTCCTCTGAGGTTAAACCTTGCCTTCTCCAAGTCTTCCTCCTTCTTTTCCACTTTTCTTGATCTCTAATTATTTCCCATTCCTTTATTCTAAGTTCTTTGTATCTTGTTTGGTTCATGAAAGTAGATGTTTTTGTAACACAATACCATTTTCACATCAGTCTTGATAATATTGCTTCGAAATTTGTATTGTATGTCTCCACAAAAAAATGTGGGTTTGGCTATACATCATCAGAAAGAATCCCAGATCAAATCAAGACATTTTGAACTGAACAAGTGACATAATGAATAGAGAAGACTTGAGGGAAATTGACTGATAGTTTGAAAAAACTTCTGAAGTGCTTGTCAAAGTTGAAAGAATATGAAAAAGGAGATAAGCATGAAGGAAGTGGCCAGAAGAGCCGAACATCTGTACAACAGGGAGAATTGTCATAAACCATCCTGAGATGCCTACATTTTTCTTCTTCAACAAATGCAGCTCTTCTTCACCGTAATCTTCTATAATCTCTTCCAAGATGTGTCTTCAAGGTCACATCTGCAAAATCTTGATAGGTCTGCTGATATTCGTCATCAGTACCATAGATTAAACATCTTTGAATGGCCATGAGCCTCTTGAAAGAGGGAAAAGACTGCCAATGAAGGTAAAGGCAATGGTCTATGATGACCAGCATCATCTTCTGTGAAGTAATTTCTTCATCTTCTCCTGTTATTCTCCAGTCATTGTCTTCTACCTCCATGTTAGAATGGAGAGATTGGAGGAGGTATACATTTTGACTGGAATTGTGACAATTTCTTTAGATTGCCTTGAACCCAAACCAGTGAGCTTGGATCTGATGAGTTTGATGATAAAACTGGACTAAAAATGCCCAACCTGCACCTTCATAGATATCCACCAGGTATTCTTCATTGTAAGCACAACTGTTGATCCCTCCTCAGTCCTCTGACATTCACCTTGTCTCAATCCATTGGAGTTTGACAGGGTACACCAGCCTCCAAGTCAGGAAGTTGACTGTCTCTGAGTGAATGTAAGGATGTGAAAATGAATAGACCTTCGAGTATGGGACCATCAGGTAGTCCTCCCTGTGCCAAACTCTGAATTTGATGTGGTCTGGGTGAAGGTTAAGTGGGAGCTCAATTGGGGTCAGAGGAACTCTGTACTCGACTTGTCTCAGCAGATTGATTCAGTAATACTGTTGAAGGAAGGGCTGTTGATTCAGATCTGGCTGAACACATTCTTCTCCCATTTCCAAGATGTTTTCTTCTTCAACCTCTGCTACTTACCATTGCCTCAGATACATCAGATGCTGGAACTCGTTGTAATCGGTCATCTCCTGTCCTGGAAGGCCCAAAAATGAGTGCAGATTGAGATTCATAGAGATTCCATCATTCATGAGGTGAAGACAAGGAAGAACCAGGATTTAGTCCAAGTGGAAGTTTGGAATGTCTGGGCAAAGATGGTAGGAGTGGGAGAGGACAGAAGACAATGAATATAGGAGAGGAAGTCAGCATAGCATCCTGGTATGAGATATTGCTGATCAAGGTGGAAGAAGAGGTGTTCTAGGATGGGAATGAAGGGAGATCGTTGGTGGGCTAATAAAGGATGCTGAGAACCTCTTCTTTAGACGATTTTATTATTGTTTCCAGTGCAGATATGAGCTTTGCCTCTCAGAAAGTAGTGATTGCACCAGGTGCAAGGTAACTTCTTTGATACTCCTGGATGTACCTCTGCAAATTCACTAGTCTTGACCACTTGATAAAATGGTTCAGTGATCTGTGAATCTCCTGAGAACCAGAATTTTGTTGTCAAAATCACATCAGTGGACTTGTTCTCTTTTCAAAAGCATAGTGCACCAGATACAGGAAGCAAAAGGTGAAACTCCAGGAAATACCAAATTTGAGGAGCGGGTAGCTTTTCCCAAAATGGAAATCAATCTGTGAGTATTGATAGAAGCATCTCTTTGAACAGCCAAGTCCCAGTTGATAAGCCATATCTTAAACTCTTCTGGAAAGCTTCCCAAACTAAGGAAGTTTCAGAATCTTCTTGTGTAATAAAGTCCACCAAACAAGTCTTCTTCAGAAGCAAGTGTTTCAGCAGGTGTAGGAGGGATGGATAATTGTTGCAAAGGAGGTGACTCAAGTCTTGGAGGATCTTGAGGCAACAACCCCAATGACTCTTCTTGTTGATGTAAAGTCTGAGCTTGCTCTGCTAAGATATTTTGTATGACCTGAACAAGAATTGATAAGGAAAATAATGAGGATGATGCAGTGCATTAAAACTAGAATCTGAGGATCTTGGAGGATTTGAACCACTGGATGTATGCATATTTCAGAAGGTGTTTCTGGATCTTCTTGTTGACTAATTAAAGTTTTAGAATTTCCAGAACCAGGGTGTGAAGATCCTTGACTAGGTGGAAGATTAGCCCCTTCATGTGTTCTAGTCCCATTGTATGAAAACTACAACTGAAGATTGTAACCTTGCCTTCAAAGATGGAAGTATAGAATAGGGACCACTGTTCATCATCAGTGGATTCTATTAAGAGGTGAATGATATCTCTCCATTGAAATTCATAAAGCCTATCAGTTAACCTGTAGACTTGTCCCAAAGCAATGTCAAAGCATACAATGAGGATGAAAAGAGCATCAGAGCACCCATAAACAAGAACTCAGTCTCTCCGCAGGGCAGGAGCAGGAGGCATGACAAAATATTTCAAAAGATATAGCTTGCTTTTCCACTATGCCTAGGTGGGGCTCATAACCTAACAGGAGGGTACAAGGATACTTCTGTTGTGCAGGGCAGAGAAGAGACAGGTGAGTCAAGAAGGCTTACTGAGATAGAGACTAAAGTTCTTGTGACCAAGTTTAGATTAGTTGAGATTGATAAGATCAACTCTTGTGAGCTTCTCAGAAGCTTGATCTCAAAGGAAAATGAATCTCATTATTAATTACATCATGGCACTTATCACCTTTAAATATATCAGGGAACCTGTATGTACTTGTGTGTGATGTAGCTAGAACAAGGTCAATGATGTCAGAATGACATCATAGGATCAGTCATGCTGCTCCACTTATTTCAAATAGGTGGAGTTGAGTCTAGATCAACCCAACACAGCAGTTGTTGAGCTAGGAAAGCTCCAGACTGATGACATCATAGCTGAGTCATAAAGACTGCATTTGGATCATCATGTGGTCAATTCTGAGGTGTAATTATATTTACACTTTAATTAGATTTGACTGATGTGTCAGTCAAGCCTAATAATTGACCTATATTTTTTTAGTCACATGAATTGTGTATTATCACTATGGTCTGCCTGTATTAACAGAGCACAAGATCTAGTGTTTGATTCACAGAATCTCAACAGTACCAGAGTTGCTCCAGAGTTATCCTTCAACGCATGATACTGCTGAGCAGACACAGCAGAGTACATTTTTGGCAGTGGCAATGCTTAGTGGACTCTAAAAATCTCTTAGTGGGAATTTTGGGCTTGGCATGTTGGGGATTGGTGTGATGTCATGTCTGAGTGCAGGTGGGAAGTTTTGCAACTCCATGTCAGTTTCATCTCCTGTGCTGGCATCACTCTGGCAATCTCAATACATTGTTTCAAGTGCCAATTTTATCTTGACAATGCCTTTTAATTAGCTCTCAATCTATCCATGTAAATTTTTAATTTTACTGTACTAATGAATGTTGATATCTTTGCAAGCGGTTTGTAGATTTTACAACACTGGTCAAAAGATACTATATACAGTGTGGCCTGCCACAAGTCTACAAAGACATAAGGGGCTCACACATGCAGGCTGCCATGATGGTTTGTCATTGTTGCTATCATCATGGTTGTACATCACACTGTTATTCTTGCCCTCTTGCTGTAGCCATATCATCCATTTTCCCAGAGCTCTTGCCTTCACACCCACATGTGCAGCAAGCCCTCACATTGTCAACCTCACCCTCTTGCTGTCAACCCTAGTCTCACCTGTGTGTTGTCAACCTTGACCTTGACCTCTTATCATCATGCCATCATTTACCTTACTCTCTCACCTTCAAATTTTATGCCTGCACACACTCTCACCATGGCCTCACACCCTTGGCCTCACCTGCTTTATTGCCATTTTGCCATCACCCTCTTGCCCTCTTGCCCTTTTGCCATTGCACCCTTTCAATCTCATGTCACATCATCAACCTCAACTTCAACCTCTTGCTGTTGACCCTGCCATCTTGCCTGCATGACCTCTTCCCCTTGACTTCACACTCTTGCTATTTTGCAGTTGTGCCATTGTCCTCTGCCCTTCTCATGCTGCCTATATCCCACCATGATGATGATAATGATGACAACATAGTAATCACTGCAGCATGATTGTCATGTTGTTGTTAATGCCATCATGTTGTGCTGCCCTGGCAGCAGGGCACTAGGGATGGCTGCCAAAATAGCCATGATGGTATGCAATGGACAACATGGGCACAGCCACAATGCAATGATGAACACAAACACAAATCATGTTTGTGTTTGCATTTGATCATAGACAGCCTGCACTCTGCAGAACCCTGGCCCAGGGCTTTCCAAATGTATAAGCTGGGCTCTGAGTCCTATCAAACTGTACTTGAGAGCCTGGCACAACTCAGTCTAAATGGGCTCTGATATGACTCAGAACTACTTAAGGCTCTAGGCTGCTTTCACTAGCCAAGAAAGGAGGAAAATGAGTTAACACCATAGATGCTGAGAAAAATGCCAAGAGGACAAGACTGCCCTTCAGTGGCTACATTCTTGTCCTTTATATACTACTCTACATGTTTGTATCTATTGTACTCTAATCTAGATGTTCATGTGGGTACCATAAGGATCAGGTATGGAAGAGGCATGGTGTGAAAGAATGGAAGAAGATACATGTGTAGGATAAGGCCATAAAATGATGGTAGGGTCATGAATGATGCATGGAAGACACAGGAATGTTCTGAAAGGGTCTGAAATGCATAGCATGATGTACCATTCAAATGGAAAGCGTTTCTAAGATAAAATACAAAGTTCTAGTTGAACTCTCATGCTTCCGGGCTTCTGAGGTTCTGAGTTCCGAGTTTCCATGGTTTTTTCATGCTTCCAAGCTTCTGCACTTTCAAGCTTCTGTGCATTCAAGTTTCTGAGTTCAGAAGCAACACTTTCAGTGTGTCAAACATTCCAAGTGTGGTCAGAAGTGTTGGAAGTGTGTTAAAGTGACTGTAACAGGCCCAGCCTGGCCCAGCTCAGGGAATCAGGCCAGGCTGTGCACAACACTACTTAAAATACATTTGAAAATGTAATATAACATGAAATATGTTTATAACCATTCTGAGTGCAGTTATATATTTTATTTTTCTGTACTTTTAAGTATTGGGTTGTAGTTTCTATGTATGACAAGCAAATTTTGGATGCATCAAAATTATATCTGTAAAATTATATTGTATGTCTCTTTAAATATCTGGAATTAGATTATATTTTACTAATAACCTATTGGTTTTTATTTTCACAGCTGTGTAAAAGGTAATATGATAAGGAAAATTTGTTGTTGTCAGAATAATTTATTGTGCCTGTTATTATCAACTATTTGGAAAATAAATATTTTGCACCTTGTTGAAAACAAATGGGTCATGATTGGGTCATAATCAGGTAATGATTGAGCAATATATGGGTGAGGATCAGAACAGTGAGTATTCACACCTCACATAAAAAAGCCTGGAGGCTCTGATCCCACAGTAAAATGATCATCAGCATCTGAGTCCATGTCTGGTTCAATGACACATGTTTTGAACTTCTTACCAGTTGCTTGTCAGATATATTTGGTAATAAAGACACTGATTGGATAACCTATCCTTTCTTCTGTATACAGCACAAAATCTATTCAAAGATGGCTCTAAATCATAAAGACTGCATCTAGATCATCATGTGGTTGATCCTTTTGAGAAGTGTAATAACATTACACTTTAATAATCTTCTATTAACTGAAACTCAATACTGAGTTGCTTAATGCTTGACCTGTTTCTTTAGTAACACAAATAGTGTAAAACCACTATGTTCTGCCTGTATTAACAGAGCACAGGAACTATGGTTTGATTCACAGAATCTCAACAGCATATAAGAACACAGTATAACACAGCAAGGCAAAGCATATCTTATATCCATCTTGATAATATGAACATAGACTCTGATAATGAATGCACCTCTGGGAATTGAATTAATAGTAGTGAGTCAGCTCCAATGAGTAAACATACCATCATGAATATTCTTAAAGTGATGAAGGAACTTGGAGATAATCAGGTCTTTATAATCTACTACCAGACCTTTGGGTGAACAAGTGCATATTTTAATCAGATAGTTAAGGGAAACAAGGTGACATTGCACCTTCATGCAAAGCAAGTTACAGAACCTCCATAGCCCTGAAATAATAGTTTTAGATACAAGTTCCAGATCCTCAGCTGTACATCAAAATGACAGATAAATACAAAGCAACTTATTTGTGCAAATGAGCTACTGCTGTATCACAATGTGCATTCAGGGATATGACTCCTCAAATGGGGCATCAGGATATTTGATCAACCACTGGAAATTGTAGAAAGATTGTGGTAACCCCACAACAGGCCTATGTGACTGTTAAACCTATGTTGAGAGGAGGTAAATACAACTCTAGAGTAACTTTAAAGGGGCAGTGTAGGAGACCAGCCTCCTCTACTGTTAAAAGTATAACTCCATTATAACTCCAGCCTTTTTGCATGCATCCTCCACTATATTCACTTTCAAGTAGCAATTTTCCCATTTTTGACTTCTGCTTCGACATGTCATATGATTTTCAATGCATTGTATGATTTCTGGCAGTTGTACAATTCATTTTTCCCATCTGAGCTATTTCTTTCTTATTATGAGCTATTTCTAATATACATCACTTATTCTTGCTTAACTTCAGATCAGAGTTTTCAGGAGTTAGGTACCATTTCACTATTTGATCTCTTTCTTCTCTTTTACTCACCTCAGTTGTGATTGCTTACTTGGGCATCTGGGTGAGGTGAGACCCCCTGTATTCATTTGCCTATAGTTGTGCTAACAGTATGTAGTACTGGATATCTCTGCTGTTACTATAGATGCATAAAGTTATGATTTCTCACTTGGACATCTGGCTGAGTACTGGATATCTCTGCCCTTACTATAGATTTTGACATTTATTTTGTAGAACCTCTTTTTTCTAATTATTTGGCACTTGTCACAGCACATGTTGTGTTACAAAGCAAGCTGAAGGTCAACCCAAGTGTGGTATGTCCAACCTGTTTCTTCTATTTAACTTGAGTTCCCCAGATCTGAGTCAGTGAGTTCATCGGTTTCTATTTCAACCAACCATGGATCCACCCAGGTTCATCATACTTAGTATTTTCCTTTGTTTACACTACATACTGTTGCTGTCACCATGACATTCTGTTACTATATGATACTTACTTTACCATCCTGATGTGTACAAAGTCTCAGGTTTTCTGAGACTATAAACTTTGTATGTTGAACTTTGGTCAACATTGAATTCTACCTCCTCTTGATTACAAGTCCCATTTTCCTGAGTGTCAAAACAGTTGATTCTGCCCCATTCCAAGCCAGTTGAGTCAAGTCAAACACTCCAATCTGAATCTGAAAAGTCAGATTCTTAGCGCTACCAAATAGAGAGGTCCAGACTCACATTTTTCAGCTCTAAAGTGCATGGTTATTGGTCTTTTATGTTCTTCAAATCCCTTGAATCCCCTTTTGAATTGAGTAAACTCACTTGCAACCCATATTTACACCATTATAAACCCACTCTGGGCTTTCTAGCATCTTTACAGTGGAGTTGTGAGGGAGTTCAGCAAGACTTGGCTTCACTGTATATGGTGTGCCCTTACTCATGTTTGATTGTCTCAAATTCATGCAGAGAGTAGAGTTCTGCATTGGTTAATCCATGGGTGTGCCAATTCCAATCCACATCCAACCCATTATAACCCATACTCACATGACCCATAGGTGCCCATAATGGGTATATGGGTGCACACCCATCACAGTTAACCCATGGGCTTTTTAGTAAATAAGATCACATAGTCAATTTGAGTTGATTCATCTACACTACTAGTAATTTGATGCTGGTAGTGTTACTCCATGGCCTCATCAATGGCATCTCCTCCTTTAGAAAGCACCATATCATTTTTATTCATGATGTTATTAAACATGTCAACCCTCTTTACATCAGAATCCTTGACCAGCCCCATTGAACCCCATGACCATATGCAGAGCAATGCATGAATGCTTTAACTTAATAACTGATTATGAACATAAGACAGGACATTGTGACTGTGGATTAAAAGCTGCTTGACATCAACAGATGTAAATACAACAAATGATGTGTCAGAACCAATTTATCATTGATTGATTCAATTCAGAATGAAACCTTACATGAAATGCTTAAATGGTCTGTGGCCATACATGAGAGTTGAGGATATCAGATTTGATTGACAGCCCACAATTTCAGAACATTATTGACATTGGAGGCAACATTGAAGGTAAAACAGCCTTCTAGTTCATTTTGCAGTGCTTTTGACTTGGGTCTAGCCATATGAGAAAGCTTGTTGAATACATCAGTGGACAGTTCTGGGTCATGTTGAAATGTTTCTGGTGAGGGTTTGGTGTTTATGTCAGTGTCTGTCCTGCTTGCAACATGATAAGGATGATATAGATATGTCAACAACAAGCTTCTTTTCTGTTTCAATCCATTTTACCTTCCATTTCACACTCTTGAGGTACTCAAGCCTGTGGCAGGGATGCAAGACTGTGCAGCAGGGTTAGTTTGATAGATACCACATATCCATGGCAATCTGATAAACATTGGCCAAGTTCATTAACAAGTAATACTGATTGAGCATTTTCTTAGCCTGTTGAATCACCACATTAATTGCTGGGCTGAGCTCTTGATCATCCAAAACACTGTTCATAAATGCTTTGTCAATGTAGTCCATGGCCAGGATCACCATGGCTAGGTTGGGCATCTTGTGGGAAAGAATGCTGTGGCATCCTTGAGAGTCTAGAGACAGCACCTACAAGGATTGATAGTAGGCTCTCACAAGCTTGTCCTCTGAGTTTACATTGCCAGCATCAACTTCATTGGTGCTTGCTGCTTTCTTGAGCCATTTTGGCTTATGGTGGGTCTCTTTTGTTGAGATTCTGTGAATCGAACACTAGGCCTTGTGCTCTGTTAATGCAGGCAGACTGTAGTGGTAGTACACTATTCCTGTTACTAAAGATATAGGTCAAATATTAGGCTTGACTGACACATCAGTCAAATCTAATTAAAGTGTAATCTTAATTACACTTCAGGATCGACCACATGATGATCCAGATGCAGTCTTTATGACTCAGATATGATGTCATCAGTCTGGAGCTTTCCTAGCTTGACAACTGCTGTATTGGGTTAATCTAGACTCAACTCCATCTATTTGAAATAAGTGGAGCAGCATGAATGATCCCATGATGTCATTCTGACATCATCAACCTTGTTTCAGCTACATCACATACAAGTACATACACATCCCTGGATGTATTTAAAGGCAATAAGTGCCATGATGTAATTAATAACAACAAGATTCATTTTCCCTCAAGACCAAGCTTCTAAGAAGCTCTACAAAGGTTGATCTCATCACTCTCACCCACTATAGAGGGAAATAGATGCCCAGACTCAGCTATTGTACAGTAATTGTAGAACAACTGAGGAAGGAATAATGAAAGCAGACTGACTAAAGTAGTGACAGAGACTAGAGTACATGAACTGTCTGATATAATATCTAGAATATGATATATGAGGTTCAAAGGGAGAAAGAGGACCTTACTGAGTGAAATAACTAACTCCAAGATGTTCCAGCACAGAGATGAGAAACTTGGTGTGTGTTAATCTATCTGGTGATCTGTTGATTCTAGACTATTAACCCCAGATACCATTAGAAAGCCCTAATAAGGGCTATCCAGATATATATGCATTCATTAGGTAATTCTGGATATATCAGGAGATACAATCAAATTAACCACAGGTACTTATTGGGATAGTTTTCCTGTGATTAATTTGATTGTATCTCCTGATATATCTGGAATTACTTAATGAATCCATATATATTTGGATAGCCCTTATTAGGGCTTTCCAATGATATCTGGGGTTAATAGTCTAGGATCAACAGATCACCAGATATTCACTCAACAATCAAAATATGTCCAACATTGGGATGGTTCTGTTGCTCGGTGTACCTGTAACTCTAGAGATGCCAAGTTAAGATGCAATTTTAGTGAATATATCCCCTGACACAATTTCCTTGAATTATCCATCTTTACTAGCATTACCTTTGTGCCCCCCTGTCAACCATCCTTGAGTAGGCATATACAATTGTAGGTATATACTGTAACTGGAATTGAATTAGTCATGTCCCAGGTACAAGTATTACCCTTTTTTGCATTGTGTTGAGTGAGTAAGTCCCCTTCAACAGTGGAGGTTTATGCCTCTGAGTTGTTGGTGATAAGACTAACTAAGGGCTTGTACCAGACTATAGCATCCAATGTGAGGTTTGGGCTAGCATCAGTATTGGTTGTTGGCAAGTGACCATGAATCATGTTGATGCCTGACTCAGAAGACAAACTAGCCAATGTTATGCAGTGCTAGAAGGTCCAAATTCATTAGAAAAGGGATGCTCACATCACGAATTAATATTATTGTCTGCATCCATAGACAACTTTTATTCACTGCTGGGTCGTGGCATAGAAAATGAATTGAAAGGATAAGCCTCTTTAGCTGGGCAAATATCAAAAAATGAAAACAAAGGCATTGATTTGATGCAAAAATGTTTAACTAGGCAGGCAGGTTAATTATACCACCCATTTCCATGAGAGTAGAGACAATATAAAGGACAACAAATGTCTCAAAAACAACAACACTGCTGCAGGAAATCAAAGTTTCCTACACTGATATCCCAAGCTCTTCCATCATTCTATAGCCCCTATTTTGTACTCTTATGAAACCCAAGACCATTCTGCTGCCATTCATTTAAACCCAAGTCAAGCCAGTTGTAGTTTGAAGGTCAGATTTCAATATGATGTTCTGGACCTGAGTTTCTGAATCTCAAATCATGTTCATGTGCTCTGATTCAGTTAGGTTCACTTTCTTTTCATGTTTTCTTTATTGTACATTGTTGTTAAGACCGGATCTCCTCCGCTCAAACTCCGGTCGGAGATCGGAGGTCGAGGGGATCGAATGGCCGGAGATGGCCGGAGGTCTGGAGGATCGCGTCCGGAGGGGTGAAGGCTTGGCACAGGACTTGTGTGTCGCGCCCTTGCACTGTCACGGCCTTCTTGGTCGGAGACGCATCGGAGGAAACCGGAGAAGGTTGAGAGGAGTGATCTAATGTGATATTCAGGCTGAGCTATCTACATACAAAGTCGGAGTATATATACGGAGAGAAATCGGAGGCTATGTAAATAGGTAAGTCGGAGGTCGGAGAGATCATATGCCGGAGCTGTGCTCCGGGCCAGGAACAGGCCGGAGCTGTGCTACACAGCGTCGGATGGTACAGAGAGGCGAGACTATACTAAATAGAGAACAAGGGACATACGTAAGGAAATCTAAGATAA
>JBBPTO010000907.1:0-20896 GCA_038094155.1 Pulveroboletus cf. aberrans | reverse complement strand
AGCTCCACTACTTGATGATGAAGAACTCTCAGTGCATTAACAAGTATGTAGTTGAGTTTAATATAATTGCCTTGCAACTCCAAGGATATGGAGATGGTGCCCTCTTGTACTATTTCTATCAAGGCCTTCTAGATCACATTAAAGATAAAGTTGTCAGCATTGGAAAGCTCATAACCCTTTTCAACCTTCACCTTCTCACCTACAACATTGACACTCACTACTGGGAGCATCAATCAGAGATCAATTGCAAGGCAAAGCCTCCCATCCAATCATCATTCTCCAAGTCCTCTGTGTTCACCTCCACCTTCAATCCCATCACCTCTGTTCTCATTCCCTCCACTCCACCCCTCAATGACTCTGACCTCTCTGACGATTTCATTGAGTCAGATGACAAAGCTGATAAAGTTCCCTCCACACCTCCAGAAACCAAACCAGAGGCCTCCACCTCAGAGGCACACAAATAGTGTAACTCCAGCACCTCCATGCTTAGAGAAAACTGCATACCTCTGCTAGTGCAATAAGGAAGCCCCTCTAATGCATACACTCCCTTCTGTGCCCTTGACCTATTCCTCCACAACTGGTATTATCTCTCTGATGACATTTTATGTCACTCCATTAAATAAATCCATTGATCTGCAGGACATCTCTAGCTTACCCAAATATAATCCATAATTAATTGGGTATAGAATAGTACCTTTGTTTAGATCACCAGAACACCCATGTCAGCATTCGGAGCTTGACTCTATGACCTCCTTTGACTGACTCCAGTATTGAATGCCACCCCCTGATGCACTGTTTTTCTCCACTCCTGTCTTTTCTCTTCTGATTTTGCTCTGATTCACTCTGCTTGCCTTCAGTGTTCCAGTCACAACAAGCCCCTGGATTACTCTTTCCTAGCCCTTGGACCTATGGACCTCCTTCTGACCCTGTTCCCTCCTTCTCTTTGGCAAATTTTGTTTATATGTATTAGAACTGGTCTTAAAGGAGATTATATGATTATAAGAGATTCAAATCAATCATATGGTGTTGGGTGGGTGCAATTGGGGCCAGAAAAAGGCAGAAGAATTGCTTAATGATAGGTTAGCAGATAGAGTTGTCAAGTATAGGTCAGATTGCTTGATTATCACAGCCTTTATTTACATACTAGACTTTTTCATGTGATGAAGGACTATGTTAATAGAGAGGAATTTTCTGATGATATTAGAAATGGTTTTGGTATCCTAAATAGCATTATTGGCCTTGCAAAAGCCAATGAAATACATAGTGTGTTGAATGTTAATAGGGAAAAGCTTGAGTAGGTGACCTCCACAAGACTTTAAAAGCTCAAAAGGTTCATTTTTTCAAAGTATAAATATGGTAGAGCAGTCTACAACAGTAGAAGCAAGCAGAGTGACTAGCATCAAGTATAGGGTAAATAGAATTCTTCTGGATAGTAGAGGTAGAATATATGATAATAGTTATTACAAATAAAGAGGAGTGTTAATATATTTAAACTCAGACACAATTATGTATATATTTGTTTGTATGACCAAAGAAAGTCAAATATCATGTCATTTAATGGTAATTATATGTATCAGCACAAAAGTGAAAAAACCATTGCAATGATATTGCTGCTTTGCAATGGCCATATCTCCGGCCCCACCAGACCATATCACATGATCCATGGACCATTATGTAGCCAGGGATTTGTACTATATTCAGTCTCACCAATGCTAAGTGATATTCCCACAGTTATAGCCAGTACACTACATACACTCTAAATGTAGTAAACATTGCAACAGTTTTTGGAGTCACTGTAACTTTGCCTGCAATATGATGATTGATTCCATGAAGAATTTCATGAACTATTGCTCAACAATGGCAAATGTTGCAGTTCTATGTATGCATGTTATTGGTAAGGACTGTCGAGTCCAGATTCTCTGGGCTCAAGTCTGGCAGAGGTTCAAAGGAAAAAGGGGAGAAAAGGGTAGAGGTGGACCAGAGGTCTGACAGAGGTGGGGTATGGAGGTACAAAGGTACAAGGGCATTAGTGCAGGACATATATGTCATGCCATTGCTCAAGTCTGGCCCTTAGGAGAAGGAGGCAAGAGATGTAGAGAAAGGTAGAGGAGAGAGAAGACTTAGAGAAGAGGGGACTTGAGAGGAGGAAACTTAGTTGATATTCAAACTGAGGATTACATGTGGAGGGTCTCAGGTTTATATACAAGGAGAAGATCGGATTGGAATATGGAACAGAGAATGTAAGTATCATGTGGAATAGGTACAGGAATGATTGGAGAACATGAAGGACTAATAGGCAGTGTTCATAGGGCATAGGAATAAGGAATGGAATGAAGAGAGAGCATATGGTCAAGCATAGGAATAAAAAAATGTAGGAGGATGTAACCTGTGTTGAGATCTGGACCAATAGAAGGGGGTCCAATGGAAATGTGATGTTCAATGTCAGATGTCTAAGTTGGTCCTTGAGTGATGTTGGTCAGGTCTGATCAGAGATGACTGGAGATGATGAGAACAGAGTTGGAGTTGTGTGTGAAGGAGCAGGGAGGATGGATATGACAGCTAATTACTTACCACCAGATGTCAAGTCTCCAGTTCATGAGCATGATCTAGTGAATCTGAGGGTTATAAGCTGGTGCTTTTCAACATTTTATATAAATAAAACTATAAGTGCATTACCATCTAAATGGTGCTTGAATTTTTGTTATAGAATAGAGTATATATTGAACAACTACTGTGAATTTTTTTTGAGCCTATGAATTGCCAGAAAGGTGTTGTTTTAAGTGATGTTAGAGATTTTGCATTCTGAAAGCAGTTTGCACTAAAGGGGCAGTGATAGTATTGTAAGTGTTGCATTAGATTTGATTACAAAATGAAGTGACAGCAACTACATATACTAGTAGTGCTGACCAGCAAGTCACCACATAACTTTTCATTCTCCCTTGCCTTGGACTCCAAACTAATATTCCAGAACATGCCTATGAAGTTTGGCTCAACTTGTTCAACAAACTGTCCAGAGGCCTCTTTAATAGAAGGATACAAGGGTACTTCTGCTGTGCAGAGCAGAGAAGAGAGAGGTGAACTGAGAATGCTCACCAAGATAGAGACTAAAGTTCTTGTGACCAAGTTGGGTTAGTTGAGATTGATGAGATCAACCCTTGTAAGCTTCTTAGAAGCTTGGGAAATGAATCTCATTATTAATTACATCACAGCATCTATTGCCTTCAAATACATCCAGGAACCTGTATGTACTTGTGTATGGTGCAACTAGAACAAGGTTGATGATGTCAGAATGACATCAGAGGATCTGTCATGCTGCTCTACTTATTTCAAATAGGTGGGGTTGTGTCTGGGTTGATCCAACACAGCAGCTGTGGAGCTAGGAATGCTTCAGATGAATGACATCATAGCTAAGTCATAAAGACTGCATCTAGATCATCATGTGGTCAATCCTAAGTGTAATTAAATTTACACTTTAATTAGATTTGACTGATGTGTCAGTCAAGCTTCATACTTGACCTGTTTCTTTAGTAACATAAATAGTGTATTATCAATATGGTCACCTGTATTAACAGAGCACAAGACCTAGTGTTTGATTCACAGAATCTCAACACTCTTCAATATGATGTTATAACAGGAAGAAGGTGATGAGAGAGGATTTGCCAATGTTAAATTTCTTAAATGACTTCAGTCACCCTCTGTTGCTTTTAAGAGTTGACCAAGTCATTTTCCAGTGTATCATTAGAATCATCTTGAATCAACACCAACATGGCAAGGGAAGCGCCTACAACAGTCAACTTGAAAGTTTGACAGACAAGTCCATTCAAAGTGTCCTTGTCATATCCATCCCAAACACACCTCCCTGCTCCTCTGCACACAACTCTGACTCTGTCCTCATCATCTCTGGTCATCTCTGATCAGACCTGACCAACATCACTCAAGGACCAACTTGGTCATCCAAAATTAGACATCATATTCCTGTTGGACCCTCTCCTATTGGTCCAGATCTTGACACAGGTTATGTCCTCCTACATTCTTTATTCCTATGCTTGACCATATGCTCTCTCTTCATTCCATTCCTGATTCCTATGTATGCCCTATGAACACTGCCCATCAGTCCTTCATGTTCTCCAATCATTTCTATATCTATTCCATATGATACTTACATTCTCTGTTCTGTATCCCAATCTGATCTCCTTGCATATAAATCTGAGACCCTCCACATGTAATCCTCAGTTTGAATATCAACTAAGTTTCCTCCTCTCAAGTCCCCTCTCCTCTAAGTCTTCCCTCCACTCTACCTCTCTCTACACCTCTTGCCTCCTTCTTCTGAGAGTTGGACTTGAGCAAGGGCACAACATATACATCTTGCACTAATGCTCTTGTACCTCTGTATCCCTGTACTCCACCTCTATTGGACCTCCAGTCCACCTCTACCCTTTTCTCCCCCCTTCCCTTCAGACCTCCACCAGACTTGAGACCAGAGGATCCAGACTTGACATTAGCTTATGGGGTTCTCTATACTAAGTATAAAAGTGAGAGACTCAATGGATAAAGCTCTAGAGCAAATTCAGAACAAATTGATTGTCACACATGAGGGTGGCTGTGACAAAATTCAATCTCCTACTTAGCAAAGGTAGCTGAGGACTGCAGCAGACCAACTCTACAAGACACAGCTTGTATACAGCACTCTTCCAAATCCAGAAACAAAGGAGATTAGAAGCTGATGCTGTCCTTGAAGCAAAGTTCACTGAGGCTTGCAAGGCTATCCAGCATGGTTCCTGCAGGAACTTCCTCTTTTTGTTGCTGCCACAGAGTTTAAGGTCAAATATGACACTCCTCATTGATAGTATCATAACCTTGCTGTTCCAAGAAGATGTGCTCACAGAGATCAGAATAGAACTCATCAGCACCAATGAGCATAGCCTGTGGCAACCCATGCTGTGAATGACATGGGCACACACCACCTATTCTCTTTTGATCCTGTTGTTCTGCATTCCCAACTATACCATTATAATGCCTACTCTATCTAATTTTATGGATTATTGTACAGTCAATATTTTTGGTCATAATTGATTTCCTTGTTTTTATGAGTGCTTGTTGCAGTCTCAACTTACCCTCATGCAAGCCCATTTGCCTGTCAAACTTCTGTGTTTGATTTTTTCCACTCCCAAAGCCAGCCAGAGTGTGACCCGATGTGACAGAGATTTTGCACTACACGAGCAAAACATCGGAAGAATCATGACCTCAACATGAATAGGGAAAAATCTGATAAATAAGGAGATGTTTTAACATGTATTGCATATGTGGTATGAGACTATAGAGAGTGTTGTTGAGATGTTAAAAATGAAATACCATGTTTTTTGCACTTCTGAAGCAGTGATAGTAGCACGGATATGTACTGTGTGCAGGCTAAAAATCCCATAGTACAATAAAGGCGTGAAAGACACCAAATTAGTCCGACATCTTGCGGTTTCATACCCCAATGTCGTGTGGATGTTCGATCGATTGTTAGTTCCAATTCGCAACGCGGTATCCACTTCCACTCTGAGCGCCCTGCGATTGGAACTTGGAAAACGTGGAGCCCCTCAGCACATTCCCATGGCTAATCGACTGATAGTTGGCGGCGTAAGAACCTATGCGAGCAGGACATCAGCGAAGTCATGTCCGCCTCCGGTCTTGCATGCAAAGCACAACACTCACCGCGCAGCACGCCCTGTCGCCTGAATCCCAAGCAATGCAGCAAGGACACCCAAAACGTGCCAAACACGCATGGCACGAGGTTGTACGCTAGGATCAGGATGGCTGCGGTCGTGACTGGATGGGCGACGGCTGAGCGCGACGGGCGTCAGCACGACGACGCTGGGATGATTTGTATCACAGGACGCACCGTACTCGTACAGCGCAATCAACGCCGCTACCAGCTCGTTTCGGAACGTCTCGAACGGTGGCCACGTCCAGGCGGTCCAAAAGGCCTGACAGACGGTGGACCAGAGGGAAACGCAAATCTCGCAGATAAACGTCCAGATTGCGTACAGGAGTTCGAGGAGCTTGTCTCGCAGGTCGAGAAAGTCGATGTCTTCGATAGGTTTGTGAGGCGGCATGGTCGTCGTCAAAGGGAGGTGTTTGAACCTCGATTACGAGTCAGAGGACGCAGCACAGGAACTCCCGAAACGGAGTTCTTGCCTCGTTGTCTGCCAACAAACGCCACCGCTGCAGGACTGCAAGACATTCGTGGCTAACAAGCCTCTGCCAAGTAACTGTCCCTGCGTTTGCATGTCCCCCAAATCTCAAATCCGCGACGCAGGTAACCATGTCCCAAAAAGAACCCTCGTTTTTCGAACGAGAGCGTGATCGCCTCTCTGCCGAAATAACCGCCGTACGTCCAGGGTCCCCCTCACATTCTGATTCTGACCCGTGGCCGAACAGGGCTTCGAGGAACTCCTCTCCTCGAGCAACGTCCTCAACCGCAAGCTCGAAGAAGTCCTCGGCATGACGCGTGAATACGAGACCATTGCGTCGCTTTGGCAGAGCTTTCACCAGCTCATGCGCGGGCAGAGCGAGCTGCCGGACGATCCCCGGGCGGTGCCGGGAACGGGTGCGCACGTAGTCTCCACCAACACGCGGCATCAATGAATTGCTGGTGTCCTGAGACGAGTCCGAGGGCGAGTCACATCGTCATCATTGATCTCGTCGTCGTTGTGATACTATCCAAGTACAGGCAGTAAGAAAGGAACAGAGCGCGCGTGTGTACTATTAATTGCAGCAAAAACAAGAGAAAGATAAAATGCCGGTTAAAGAAAGAGGTCCGTCATGCGTCTGCCCATGAGGCCACCTGAACCAGTCGGTCAAGCCACGACGCTATGTCAAAGACAAGTCGACTCACCCAAGAAAAGCCGGCAAACTCTTGTTGATCGCGAGTGGACAACTGACCGTGCACCGGCGTCAATGTTGGCTGTTCACGAGTGAATTCTTCGTCAAAGTTGCTCGTATCGGCACTGCCGTTCTAACGCAACGTTGAGCATCAAAATGTATCACATTCGAATGGGCTTACGATCGTCGGAAAGTAGGGAGGCGGAATGCGCTTGTGGAACACGTCATCAAAGTTGACGTCTTTGAAGAACGGATGCTTCTTGATCTCCTCTGCGTCTGCCTTACTCGAACCGAGTCGACGCGTGGGATCCCTCGTCAACAACTATGTGAGGACGGGTCAATGTCAAAGGAGAGACGTCTCAGAGTCTCGAATCAGCACCTTTTGCAGGATCGAAACGGCATCTCTTGGCATGGTGATCGGATATAGCGGTTCGTCTTCTAAGATAGCGTCGAATATTTCGTCCTCGTCATCGCCACGGAAAGGTGACTGTCCGAGCAACATTTCGTACGTCAGTA
The DNA here is from genome assembly GCA_038094155.1 of Pulveroboletus cf. aberrans. Classification (NCBI taxonomy): domain Eukaryota; kingdom Fungi; phylum Basidiomycota; class Agaricomycetes; order Boletales; family Boletaceae; genus Pulveroboletus; species Pulveroboletus cf. aberrans. The sequence goes on along the minus strand of JBBPTO010000907.1, from coordinate 13,510 downwards.
CACCAAAGGCCCACCAGTCGACGGCGCGCCCGTAGCGTTGTTCGAGAAGAATCTAATGTACCAGAGCATCAACTGATGGCTTCCTAACGAGGTGACAATGGGCAAACCTCGGGAGCCATGAACTCCGGCGTGCCACAGAAAGTGCTCGTGGTTGAGCCATGCCACATGTCCTCTTTGCACAGCCCATAGTCTGCAACCTTAACATGGCCGTCGAGCGTCAACAAGATGTTGTCCAGCTTCAAATCCCTGTTGAAGATGAGCCCCGATCAAACACGCGCAGTACGGACGACCAACCGATAGATGATCCCATTGGCGTGGAAATACTCCAAGGCCAAGAGGACTTCGGACGCATAGAATTTCGCTTGGCGAAGAGAGAACTGTTTGCGCTGGATGTGCAGCATGAGGTCTCCTCCGCTGACATATTCCATCACGAAGTACACGCGTGTTTCTGTCTGGAAACATGAGTGAAGACCAAGCAGGAACGGGTGGCGTTCTCGCGCGGCAGCGAGGAACACCCGTTTCTCCGACCGTGTGCTAAAACGTGCATGAATGATCGTTCCCGGCATTGTTGCAACATAAATGTCTCACCTTTCCACTTCGTCGTTGTCGATGATGAACTCCTTCTTCAAGACTTTGATCGCATACAACGCGTTGGTTCTCTTTTCTTCTGCGAGCATGACTTTACCAAAGTTGCCCTTTCCGAGAACGGCGAGGAAATTGAAATCGTCAAGACCAACTTTCCGCTTGCGAGCAGGAGCACGCTGAGTAGGGGACATCGCCTGAGATGCAGTGACATCAGCCTGCTGAACCCGTTGAGGCACGTAGTGCTGTGGTTGCGGGGGCAGTGAAGCCTGGGGAGGTAATGTCTGCTGAGGGTAGGTGACCTATATCCGCCAAACAATCAGTTTCGCCTCGACCATACGTCATCGTCGTCATTCACCTGAACTGGAGGGATACCGTATTCTTCCTGTTCGTATACAACCGGGGCCTGTGGCGCTGCCGGAGGAAGCAGCGGCTCGTTGGGGTAAGCGGGAGGAACAGGGACTCGTGCTCCGGGAGGCGGTCGAGGCGGAATGCTCGACGGCGGCTGTCCATGATATCGAAGATCAACCCCATCCTGGGTGGGCGTGCGACGACCGTACAGTTCAGCTGGGGCTGGAGGTGGTACATCAGCCGCCCCAATAAGGTGTAACCGATCCACGCCCTGCGCGATCTCGACTGGGGGAAGTGGCGTAGCCGGCACCTGAGGCGTCTGAATCTGCGTGACCGGTCTCGTAACTGCGGTCCTACCACCACGCGCTCTGTTGATGTCACGCCAATCACGAAGCAATTGATTAGCAGTCTCCATGGACATGCCACAGAAATCGGGAACAAGGTGCGCGCAGTTGGCATGACATGTGATCTCGCACTCGGAGCACCGGCGGGCGTTCTTGCGACCAAGAGGAAGGATGTATCCACAATGGCAACACCAATTGGCACCCAGATTGGTAATAGGCTCGAAGCGATGGGGGATCCGATGGTTGATCTTCTCTCCATCGTCGTCCTATAATAAATCAGCATCTCGAAAGAGAGAGCAGCCAAGCCAGACAACATACCCCGGTGTTGGATTTGGAAATGCATTTTGTGACAACCTTTTCGTAACATTTCTTGTGACACGTGTATCGACAATCTTCACACTGATATCCTAGCGCATTGAGAAGGAAGTCGCCACAGAAAGCGCAGAGCATGATCTGATAAAATTGCCGCTGAACAAACTTGTGGCCGTTCATTTCGTGCACTTCGCCTTTACGTTTCCTAACGGCACCTTGACGTCCGAGACCACCGGGTCCATCCAGGGGTCGTTTCCTCACGTTCTCCTTGACTGTGATATCGTCAAAAAGCTGTATAGCGTAAAGGAGTAGAGGACGAACCAAAGTTCATTTGCAAAGCGAGCGCGCCAGCAGGCTCGACAGCAAACCAGGCATCGATGCCTTCACTTTGAGTCGTGAAGCCAATCGTGCCATCTGACTGACCCGTCGATCCGGGACCCAGATTCAGTGGGGCATTTACATCTCCGAAGGCACCTGGCTGCCCTGGCGGCCTTCCAACAGCAGGATCGCCATCCATCGCACCGGCGGTGACCCAACCGCCTTGACCGCTGTCCATCATGACCTTTTGTCTTCTCAGGGCTTCGACGAGATCACTGATTCGGATCCATAAGAGACCGATCGGGACGGGATGGGGCTCAGAGGCTTGTTTGTCGTAGACCGCGATCTCGACCTCGTTGGCCTTGTCAACGGTGATCTCGAAATCTTCGTTCCAGCGGTCGGTGCGGGAGGGATGTGATCGGGCACGTTGAGTGCCCTCTATCTTGAGGGAAACATATGTTTCGACGATCTGCTTGGATGAGGAACGGATTCTGCCGGTTGAGACGATGGGCGGATGATCGAGCTCCCGGGCACCCTTGACGGTGACATAGAGCTTTCCGGACAAAGGTTTTGCACGCATGTTCTCTTTGCGCTCGCCCCCAGTACCTGGTTGGCAAGATCAGAATGATGGGGATCGCGGGAAGGTGGTGGAGTGTGATCTGACCTGGATGTTGATCGTCTTCTTCTACGTCATCTAGAATGTGGAGATTCTTGTATCGCTTGAGGGCAGATTGTAAGAGTTGAATCTTTCTCTCGCTCTCAACGCGCTTGCTCTCTGCGTCGGCGCGAGATTTCTTGTCCCCGTCTGCTTGGTATAACTTTGCCATCTTGTCAATGCCCTTTTTGTACTGGAGCTCGACCTGGAGCTTGAACTCGAGCTGATGGAGCATCCTGGATATCTTGGCGGTTGTGTGTGGGGTATCGGCTTTGATGAGGTCGAGGTTAGAGTACTGCTTGACCTGGGAGATGCCCTCCTCGCTGCCGAGGAGGGTCCGTGAGGTATCTGGGGAGCCAGCGGAGCGACGGGGATTATCGAAATCTGTGGGGGGGATCTGTGGGAGGGAACGGTCTCTATCGGCGGCGCGGGCGGACTTTGACGTGGAAGACGGGGAGAGGGGGGATCGAGAGGGATCGTCGCGCTGTTTCTTGCGAGCCTGGAGTTCGCGGAGGGTGTCCTCGAAGTAGGAGAGGGAGCGCTCCGCCTCTCTGATCTTTGCATCGTTGCGCCTGAGAACGTCTGGGTTGGAGGTGGCCTGGCGGAGGTGTCTGGAGGCTTCGAGGACCTTGCGCTCGGTCTCGATGCGCTTGAGGACGTCCTGGATTTTCTGGTCGAGCTCGTCGAGCTGTGTGACGTCAGACGGGGCGGCGATGCGGGCGATGTCGACGTACCATCACCGTCGTCGTGCAGTCGCAGGCGAAAGCGGGCTGTGAACAACTCACTTGGCTATTTCGTAAGCACCTATTTATTTCTCTCCATTCCCACCCCGCTCCCCGATGCCCTCCGTCCGCGTCGCGTCGCACGACCACTCACTCCGCCTCCACATCACCCACAACCTCGTGCACGGACCAGACCCCGTCCACACCCGCCTCCCAAAGCACCTCGACGTCCTCTGGCTTTCCGACGTCGCCATCGTGCTCGACGGCGCGCTCGACGGCCGGCCAATCCCCGCCCGGGACCTCGCCCGTTCCGGCCTCGCGCTCCACCTCTACATGCAGTTCAGAGCGGTACGCCCCAGCGCCCCCTTCTCCTCGTCCACTCACCCCTCCTCAGAACGCGGATCGCCTCGGCCTCAACAACGTGTCGCGTCCGTTCGTCGACGATGCGGACGGCCTCGCCAAACGTCGGCCGATCCGTTCCCATGTCTGCTTGGCTGACGCGTGTCCGCAGTGACGCTGACCCCTTCGCGCCCGTTACCTCACCCATCACGTCCTCACGCCAATCTTGTCTCCTTGCACCTCGCCTATATCTGGAAGACGAACGACGTCGCTTCCGGCAGATTGATCCCAGAAGCCGATCCATTTTCCCCAACTCTCTTTCTCCCCGCCGAGGCGCTCCTCACTCGTGCGACAGAACAGTTCTTGATATACCATGTAGTACGGTGCGTTCTCACTCAATCAACTCGGATCATTGCGCACTCTCTCGTTATAGCCGTTACCCTCTCGTTTTTGGTCCATGGTCCAAGGTAGGTCCGTGTATGCGTCATCGCCCACGACATCACCCCTGTCCCTGGTCAGAGACTCGACCTCGAGACCCAATACTTTCCTTCCATCGGCCACTCCATCGTCGACATCATGTCCCGGTCTCGCAATCGCCAATTTGCGTCGAGATGCAGGCGTCTCATAAAGGTATAATTAGTCCGCGGTTTCGGTTATTGATTCCGATTTCGTGGTAGATTGCTCGCAATCAGCATAAATTTGTCATTCAGACTTCGGCCGCCGCAATCGCGTCTTGCACTGGTCATGCCGCTTCTGATCCGTCGAAAGAGGAAACAGACAACCTTGTTGCGACCCCTGTTCTCACGGACGAACGGGTTCTGTGCGAGTGTCTCGAACAGCTTTTCAGAATCCGAGTGCCCCAACGCCGTTTCAAGGTCAGTTGTTGTGCGAAACTCTGGACAGACGAGTCGTACACTGCGGAGCCATTAGCCCGCAGGTACGCCTCAATTCGTGCCATCACCACGGGACGACGACGACAGTTTTCTGCTCCCTTTAATCGACCAAGGGATCGACCAAGAAGATGACTGGGTCGAGCTGCCCGAGATCACAATGTCGTCCCCGGCTCTTCTGATGCTACCGGAAGATGTGGACATATTCGCGGGGGAAGATGACCGTGAGGACGAGATGTGGCGTTTAGATGCAGCTGATACGGGTCATGGCGAAAGCGAGTCGGGTGGACCATCGGGGGGATCTCTTATCAGTGCATCCATCTCCACGACGGACTCCCGGCCAGCGTTCACCAGCACACTTTACCCGAACCAGCAGCCGGGTGCTAGCGGATTGCCTTGCAAGGTTTCTCTGTTAGCGTTGCTGGAAGATCCCGAAACGCCAACGTTGATGGCAAACCTAACTCGCTCGGTGTCAGATGCACCGCATGACCATGGTTATTCCACGAACTATGAACAAGATATGGGAACCTGCCAAGAGGGAGGGGATAGTTGGTCCGAGGATGGGTGGGCCTTGTCTGAGGAGGGATCAGATGGAGCCGAATTGACGGAGATGTTACTAGTGTAGACGGGTTTCAAACATGCGGACAGGTCATGACATCCGGGTTCCGAAACATGAGGACAGGGGGGGATTCAAACTCCGCCGTCCTACTATTTCTAGGTGCATTGATTGCAGCGTCGACTTCGAGCCTGTCCTCCTCGCAGCCATGTTGCCCGCAAAGCGCAACAAGATCGACATCAGTGTGAGCACACATCGCGCCCGACACCACACACACAGTCTCACCTCTCTGCAGAAGCTCACGGAGGAGGAACAGAAGCTCTTCCGGCTATATGGAAAGCTCCCCAGTCACAAGAACATCCTCACCAAGATGCAAAAGGTCAGTCGTTGCCCAGCCCTCTCAGATCGTCTGTTGAGAGGGCGCCCGTCAGCAGGATCGCAAATACTTTGACTCTGGTGACTACGCACTCTCGAAAGCAGGTGTCACTCCTCAAAATACCGTAGGGACTGCTATCCCTAATCCAGAAAAGTACGTGTCCTTTGATGTATCACGTCACCCTCTATTCATCACACATCAGTATTCCGCATGTGTCATCGCCGCCAGTTTCGCATCAGTGCGGCGGGCTCTCCATATCACCGACGAATACATCGAGCATCGCACGAGAAAGTTCGCTCTCCCAGTCCGAGAGTGTGGCCAATTTCAAGGACGACAAGGATCCCGGTAGCCTCGCAAACGGAGAAAGCCCGGAGGTACAGGCGTGAGATTGCGCTAATGTAACTGTTCACTCTCCTGGTTGCTGTTGACTATTCCCACCGTCTCCTTGATCATATCTGTCTGTGGCTCAAAACCCCATGCCCTGTCTCATGTGCCTCCTGATGAGTCTCTCACTTGCCGATCGGGTTACCGTCCAGCCACCGTCACAGTATCTTACCGTCTTGAATTTGTATTATCATTTGTACGGTTTACACATGCAACCAGTCTAATATATGTCACAATGCACGGAACTCGAATAGTCGCTTAGACTAGCAACAAACCGCTGCAAACAGACACGCCGCGTCACTTTCTTCCAGTCTACTATGTCGCTCGATGCTTACCGCGCCGACATCGCTCAACACTTTAGCGAGGCCGTTGCCGCGGACGATGTCCTCGTCAAAGAATGTAAGCGCGTTGCGACCTCGAAAACGCGCGTTGTCGTGACTCGTCACCCAAGGCATGAGCATGTGCAAGATGTACAACCTCACCGTCGAGGACCTCTCTTACAAGTGGCAGGCGCTCTCGTATTCCACCACCAGGACTGTCGCCATCTTTTCGCTCCAGTCCGTGCCTGATCTCAAGGTGTGTCTGCAGCAGGATCTCGGCAGACAGAATGCCTCCAAGATGGAGAGTGCTTCGCGGAACGCAGCCGCCGGGTTGACGCTCGCAAGGGGACGGGGAAGGAAGGGCGGGGCCGTCAATCTGCCGATGGGAAGGACCCTCGACGCGGGTCTCAAGATCGGTCCCTTGCGCTCGTCGGGCGTCGTCGTCAAGTCCGAGACTGCCGAATTTTCGGGTCTGAGCAGGGTCACGTTCGATGAACCCAAGTCGGACGAGCAATCCGTGAAGCGGCGCGCTTGTGAGGGCCACCTGATCTTACATCTAGGGAGGCGCGTCTACTGACGGTGTCGTTGTGGTCCAGATCGATACATGTACGAGAAGGTGACGGGTCGGAGCGAAGGTGGGCGCGTTTCGTATCGTGTTTTTTTGGCGTGGTGGGCTCATTCAGGGGCCAGCCCTGGACGATCGCATCGACGAATTCGCTGAACTCGTTCAGAGACATTATCACATCGACGAACTTGCTGATCCGAGCGCTGCTACAGAGGTCTGTTTTCGTCATTTCACCGCGCGTAAGATTCACAATTGCGCCAGGAAACGACTACCGTAGTAGGGCGAATAGTTCACGATGCGGAAGTCTCGGCGTCAGGGGCAAAGTTTAACGAGTCGTCTTTAGTCCTGGAATCTTCGCGAATGATGGGGTCTGGCGTACGCGTTCCATTGCGTTTGGCCGCGGAAGTCAAACTTCGGGGTGGAATCAAGGGCGTCGGCGGGATGAGTTTCTTTCCAGGGGCCATTGTGGCGCTGCGTGGTCGAAATGGGGGAGGTGGATTTTTTCTCGTGGAGGAAGTTTTGTCGGTACGCTATGCCCATCCCAGCAGTTCGATCCAGATCAACCTTGTACATCTCAGTTGCCCCTCATCAAGACACCTCTGCCACCTCCGAACGATGCTAACGCTGCCTTTTCTATGTGTATCGCGTGCGGGCCCTTCAGTCTGGACTCGGACTTGGAATACAAGCCTTTGGAGAGCTTGCTTGAGCAAGTAAAAGAGAACAAGCCAGCGGTCATACTCTTGGTACGATGAACCCTGTCCAATGTTGAATCTGGTTCATGTTTGTCCCATGCACCAGATTGGACCCTTTGTCGACGCGGCAAATTCACGCCTCAAGGATGGAGACACAGATGAGACACCTCAACAGTTGTTCGAACGACAGTTTAGGCAGAGACTCCAGGACATTCTGGTCAAGTCTCCGAGCAGTCTGGTATTATTGGTCCCCAGTGTCAACGACGTGATCAGCGACCATGCTGTCTTCCCACAATGCGAGCTTGAGCCTGAATGCGGCAAGGATTCTGTGAGCGCAACCCGATGCGCCGCGGACACGTCTCTTAACGGCTCGCTATATAGCTTATACGCCTGCTCCCAAATCCTTGCCGCTTCTCTATCAATGGGGTTTCATTCGCAGTGACCAGCGTCGATATTTTGTTCCATCTTCGCAAGGAGGAATTCTTTAGACGAATGTCAGAGGTCGACCCGGTGATTCCAGAATCTGAACCTGCGACAGATGCCATGTCAAATCTTGCACGCAATATTTTTCAACAGCGAAGGTAGCCCGCTCTTTTTCCGCTATCGCAGAGCATCTGATGCCTGTTGTGAATAGCTTTTATCCCATATTTCCGACTCCGTTTGATGTTGCACATGAAGTCAATCTTGACATCACGCATCTACAGGGGATCCGGTTAGTGGAGAGCCAAGACGAATGTGCACCAGACGTGCTCGTGCTCCCAAGTCGGTTGAAGCAGTTTTCAAAGGTAAGTTTGGGATCTATACGGGGTGATTCGATCGGGTTCACAGTTGCTCTAGGTCGTGGACAGCACAACCGTCATCAACCCATCGTTCTTGTCAAAAGGTACCTACACCACAGTATCGTACACTGGTGAAGGATCGGGTCTGGCAAAGGATCGCATTACAGCAGGTATATCAAGAATCTCGTAGATGCCATTTCACTCTGTTATCTTGTATATGTTTATGAATCATTTTGAAAAAAATTCCATTCTGCTGCATGTTGGAGTGTGATCATGCCCTATGTGACAGTTGTACTGGAATTTTGTAGTCTACTAGATTTAGCTCCAGTGATCCCCAGACCCCAGAATACTTAATCCAACAACCCCTCTGTGCCATGTGCCTGGTACCTGGTAATCTGATAACTGATCCTCCACAGTTTGGCATAGTTAGCTGTTCATCTGTGAAACATAATACAATTGCTACCATAGCACTGATAACTCAGGTAACTATTTGCTATGTTCACTATGCTAGTGTCAGTTGTCACACACATCAATGATGATAGCATGTGGTGGCACCACATGGCACACCATACAGAGACTTCAAAAACCATTGCAATGCTAATCTCAAATGTGGTGTGTGCAGTGCACCACCAATGGAAATTTTGCTTAGATTTGGTGTGACCAAACATACTACTTACTCTTGGCTACCATATGGTCCTTGGGCCATGTTATTTGATTCAGGGGCCATGGAGATATGGCCATTTCAAATTGACAGTACCATTGCTGTTATGATTGGCCCCTTTTTCACTTATTGCTTACATACAAATGGGTATGAGTCCCAACTTGGACATTCTTTTCTTTTCATCACTGACTACAATACCATGACTCACTGTCCACTTCCATTGCATTCCATTTGCCTTGTCAGCAACTCTATTCCTACCTACCCTGAACTCATCCTGTGCCTATATAAATCTCATCATCCTGTACTTGTATTCTCAAGCTAGACCTTCCCTTTGTGTACCTTGTCAAAATGTAACACCTGTGATCTCCAGTCTGCTCTGAGTGTTACAACTACCTTGGGTAGAGATAGGCATAGCCCCTAAGACAGGTCTAGAGTACTAAAAACAAAGGAGAATGCAGCAAGGTGTTCTTCGAGAACAAGGTACAAAGGTTCTAGGGAGAACAAGACGTTCTGCTTGTCCTGTCTCAACAATCAAATATCAAAGAGAAAACTTCCTCAAAGATCTATTGTTTCAAGGTGAACAAGAGGTTTCCTAAAACAGCATAGCCTCAAGAGTGCTATGAAGTCTCAAAAAGCAAGGAATTCCCAGTGAGAGACTAGGACATGGAACTAGAGGTGGAGCAAAGACCCAGTGTATTGAGGTATATGAAGGGGTGGTCTAGCTTAGGAAATACAAGTACAGGACAATAAGGTTTATATACATACAGAAAGAGTTTAGGGCAAGTATGCATGGAGTTGTTGACAAAGCAATTGAAATCACATGGAATGTGATGGAAATGGGTGATGAGTCATGGTATCATAGTCAATGATGAAAGAAAAAGAATGTCCTGATTGGGACTAGTACCCATGTGTATGTAAGTGACAAAAGAGAAAAAGGGGCTGATTGTAACACGGAGGTCATTTACTGCAACTCTGAGGTTGATGTGCACCAAGTCCCTCAACTCCACTTCAAAGCATCTCAGAGTTGATCATTCATCAATGTAAGGTCCTATTTCTTATCTTGGACCTGATATTTCCTATTCCGGACATTAAATCGGAGTTACATCGGAGTTTAGTGCTCACATCTCTGTCCCTATTTAGGTACTTGGCATTGTCCTTGCTCCCTCAGTTGTTCTGCCACATGTCAGAATGCTAAACTCTTCCAGGGCTTTATTTGACAGAGGTCCAAGGTGTATCAGTCAACTCTAGGGGCAAAAGGATGCAGGAAGGGCCAGAGGTCTGACAGAGATGGAATGGAATGATGAGCGGAGGTGACAAAGGCAGAACGGGGCAGAGATGAGGGGTTATGGGGGTGAGGACTTGGTGTAGGACTTATGTGTTGTGCCCTTGCCTACTGTCAGGTCCTCATTTCAGAGATGGAAAGGACAAGTGAAGAGGATAAGAGGAGGTGTCATATCCATGACAACTCCAGTCCTCTGAGCACCAACTCTGCTGCTATCTCCAGTGTGTTCACACCAATTATGCATCTCCATTCCTCTGGACCTCCGTACATATGTTCTTGTTCCTTATTTAGTTAGATCTCATGCTCTGTAACTTTCCCTGTCACTGTGCAGCACAGCTCTGGAAAACTGCACAACTGGTGCACAGCTCCAGTTCTTAGTTTCCCAACCTCCATTTCATTACTCATCCGTTATGACTTTCTTACAAATCCGATGCTTCTCTGTAGTATATATTCTGTACCATCTCTGCTGTACCTATCCAGTCGTAATATCAAATCGAGCACTAGATGTTCTCTCCCTTCGATCAGCTTGATGCTTGGCTCTCTGCTAAACTCCAACGGATATCATCATCCTCCTCCGAGTCTAGACGACTCAACTCTGCACCTCTGACCCTCCGCAAATACAGGACCACAACACCGAGACTTGGATAGTGGCGCACCACATAAGGTGAAGCCAAGGTCCTACCAATATCTCCGGAGTTCCGGAGATACACCAGAGTTCATCCGCACGGCCTTAACAGGAGGAAGGAAACTTTGTTGGAATTGGATGGAGTTCAGAGGAGAAAGAACATCATGAGTGACTTCAATAAGGAGGTCAAGCAACATCAAGTGACATCAATATTCGAACTAAGGAGTACATGTGGAGGTCTCAGATTTATATACAGAGGGATCGGATTGGAGTCTGGAACAGAGAATGGAGGGAACCATATGTAAAGGTACATAATGGTCAGAGATCATAGGGTACCGAGGGGTGATGTACATAGGATATAAGAATGGAATGCAACACAGATAGATCATAGGGATGGAACATAGGTTAGAGGAATGGAGCGAATATAAGAGGAAAGAAGATCTGAACCAATCATAATTGGTCCGACGGAGGAAGGGGTTTCAGTATTGGATGTCTGATGGGTGATGGGACGGAGTCCTTTGGAGGAGACCAGAGATAAGGGAGTCAGAGTTGGAGGTGGCATAGGAGGTATCGAAGGATTGATCAGAGGTGTGGGAATTGGGGTTAGGACGGGATATAACACCACACCACTGTGCAATGGCTGAGGTGAGCTTTTAGATGCTTTTCTCTACTTTACTTTACTTATGTCTGTAGTCTGGGTATCTCTATCCCTCATAGTGCACACATTTTGACATACCTCAATACACTGGGTCTTTGCTGCACTCCTTGTCCCTTGTCCTAGTTCCTTGTCAGAAACCTCCTGCTCTTTGAGACTTCATAGTACTCTTGAGGCTATGCTGTTTCAGGGAACCTCTTGCCACTCATAGATGATAGATGTTATGATCAGCCCCTTTTTCCTCTTACTGCTTATGTATGCATGGGTGTCAAGTCCCAATCTGGATGTTCTTTTCTTTTTGTCACTGAATACAATACCATGCATGACTCCTCATCTGTTTTTATTACATTGCATTCAATTCCATTTGCTCTGTCAGTGACTCCATCCTTACCTACCCTGGATCATTTACATTTCTATATAAACCTCATCATCTTGTACTTGTATTTCCCAAGCTAGACCTCCTCTTCATGTACCTCAATACACTGGGTCTTTGCTTCACTCCTCATCCCTTGTCTTAGTCCCTTACCAGGAATCTCCTTGCTCTTTGAGACTTCATAGCACTCTTGAGGCTACGCTATTCAAAGGAAACCTCTTGCCACCTGATCAATGTTAGATCATCAGGAAGTTTACCCTCTTTGACATTTGATTGTTGAGGCAGAGCAAGCAGAAAGCCTTGTTCTTCTAGAACCCTTGTATCTCATCCTCATAGAGTGGCTTGCCCCACTCTCCTTTGTCCTTAGTACCCTAGACCCTTCTTAGGGGCTATACCTATCCTCTACCCAAGGTAGTTATAACAAAAGATCTAGCTTTCCTGTTGGCTACCATTTGATAAGTCACCATTACTTCCAGATTTCCTGTTAAACTTATACTGAGTACAACTCCAGAGGAACTCTGAAGGGGCCAGAGTTGTGAAGGTGCAGATGAGACTTGGCTTCACTGTATGTGGTGTGCCCTTACTCAAGTTTAGTAGTCTCAAATTTATGGAGATAGAGACAGAGAACAGAGGTTGGAGGTCAGAGTGAGTCTTTGAGACTTGAGAGGTTTCAGAGGGAAGTTAAATCAATATTTGAACTGAAGTATGTACAGTGGTGGAGGTATAGTATATATACTACAGAGTAGCACCAGATTTGTAATGAAGTCATAATCTATGAGTAAAAGATGGAGGTTGGAAACCTATAAACTGGAGCTGCACACCAGTGAACTATGAACTGGCACTGTGCAAGCACAGTGTGGTGAGAGAACAAGAGCAAGACTAGTACTCAATAGAAACATACATAAAAGGAACATAAACTGGATAAGGTCTGATAGTAGTACAAAGTGTAATTGAGGAGAAACAGACTGGAGTTGTTATGGAGTTAATGACTGGAGGTGCAGAGTTGGACTTGTATGAATCTAGAATATGACAGTATCCCCCTCTTGGGACTGAACCCCTGAAGTTTCTTGGAAACAATGTGGAGTTAGTCATTATTGGAGTCTGAAAGTCCATATAAAAATTTGGTGGAGTCAAATTCTGGCTTGACCACAAACTACAATCATGTCTGGTATCAAAGACATCAAAACCTGGCCAGACACACACCTTGCAGAGTGTGAGGATGATGATGACACCTTGTAGGAGATGAAGGCCACCAAGTGGAGGAGGTGGATCAAGGCAAAGAAAGAGGAGGAGGAGGTACATATGATGGAAGGCAGCAGAGGAGGCCAGGAGAATGGTAAGTGCAGTGCATTTGTCATTTGGGTTGGCTAACAGTGTGCAGGTGGAGCAGGTCTGGATGGAGCAGAGCTCTGGAAAAGGGAAGGAGTGGGCGGTTGTGCTTGCAGACTGCCTCTGGTGCAAGGACCACAGTCTCAAGTGCAGGCTCAGAATCAGCAAGTCAATGTCATGCATGGCATGTCAGGAGGTAAAGGTCAAGTGTGAGCAGCCAGGGGAGGAGAAGATGAAGCAGAAGAGGGAGAGGAAGGCAGAGAGACTGGAGGAATCATGCAAGAAGCAGTGGTCCAGTGAGGCATCAATGGAGGGCTTCAGAGCAATCATGGAGGTGATCTGAAGCTCTATTTGGGTGTCCAGGTGCTGTGTGATTGCCTGGACAAGCAAAATGGATTGT
>JBBPTO010000906.1:0-20911 GCA_038094155.1 Pulveroboletus cf. aberrans | reverse complement strand
AGCATATCCAATGCAATCGCAACCCATGCAGCCCCACATCATCACAGAACCACCTCCAAACTTGACTGTTCCCTCAACCAGCCTATTACTAAGCCCTTCTCCTAACTTTTTCCAAGCCCATTTGTGCCCATCTGAACCCAGGTGATTGATTTTGGTCTCATCAGACCATATGACATTCTTTCAATCATCAATAGTCCAATCTTTATGAGCATAGGCAAAATCCAAACAAGCTTTACAATGCCTGGCCAAGAGAAGGGAGCATTTAGACTTGACTACAGTCTTCATACCACTTTTCTTCAAGTGGCGACACACTGTGGTAGTAGATAGAGTCTCATGGACAATCTGGGTAAGAGCTTTGGTCACTTGAACAGCATTCTCTACTTTTCCAGAAGAAATTAGATGAATAGCATGGCACATATTGGTGGAAGAAAGCTTAGATGGGCAACCTCCAGTAGATTTTTGAAGCTCAGGAAGCTCTTTGGAGTGAAGTCTAGATATGGTAGACACATGAAGACCAGTAGCAGAAGCAATAGAGTGGGCAGATTGGCCAGCATCATGCGTAGAGAGAATATTGGCCTTTTGAGTAGCAGAGAGGGATTTCATGATGGTAAAAGTTGAAAGAAAAGAAGTGTGTGAACTAATTCAAACCCAGACATATTTTTTATATGTATATCTTTGTTTGTCTGTGTAATTGAGATCAAATATCATCTTATTTTGCAATGGTATTGTTGATTTAATATGGTCATATTTTTACAGCCTATGGATCACATCACATGATCCAAAGGCCCATTTGTAGCCAGGAGTTTGTACTTTGTTTGGTCTCACCAAAGCTAAGTAGAATTCCCATGGAATGTTGCAGGGCACTTCATACACTGAGTTGAAGTCAAACATTGCAATGGTTTTGGAGGTCATTGTACATTCTGGGTGTGAAGGAGCTATTGTTGAACTTCGTTAAGATAGAGTGTGGGATTTGCATTCAGAATTGATGAAATATAGGCAAGGTTGCCTTGCTGGAGGCTTTGTGGATGACCATGGGGTTGTGTGTATGGATTGCTCACTTCTCTGAATCTGTGAATCCTGTAAAGCCAAAAGATTTCATACACAGTGTGTTCAGAACATCCAGCAAGCTGTGCTATCTCTCATGCCAACTTTCCTCCCTCATAATGCCAGGAAATAATGCAGTTTCTCAGCTGCTGATGGAGATGTGGTGGCATACTAGGACTGGGAGAGTCTGACTTGGAAGTGTGATACAATATATCTCTATTGTTCAAGGTTTATTCCATGTTTCTGATGTTGACAAATAGAGGAAAATATACAATTGGTGAAATGTGAGCTGCAGTTTCTTATGCAACATCCTGTAATGGAAAAACACTGCTCTCATTGGTTCCCAGCATCAGCATATGCTAGATACATTTTTTGACTGTGTAATGGTAACAGAGTTTAAAAGTTATTCTGAATATATAATTTAATATGTTGGCAGGACATACTCATCCTTATTGTTCTAAATAATTTCCCTGACTTATTCTTCCTCTTTCAAAGAGATAAGTTCTGCCAACAAATCTAAACAAATATTTCCAATATTTTTACTGAAAACTTTTCCTTTTTTTCAAGGTGAAATTTGTTTATAGCTATGTCTACACTAAGTTGCCCTAATGTATCCAATTGTGCCTGGAATGTCTCCTTCAATATGTAAGCTCAGTGAAAAGTCTTTGGAAATATCTACCTACCCTAAACTCTCAGATACACATACTATTGTGAGACCAGTATTGCAAAATGGATGGAAGATGAAAAATGTCCTCCACAACAAAGACACAGTAAGAATATCGACTCAGATTAGTGTGAGTAACTTGCAGAAGACCATATCAATGCTTCATAATTTTCTTTTTGAAAGGAATGCTATCATATCAGTACTAGGGCCAGATCTATGTGTTTATCCACCTGTTTCCAGCAAAAAGTAGCCATGACATGATGCAATTATTTTCCAAAAAATTCCATAGATTCTGCATGCATGATACACAGTCTGATCCTTCATTTCCCCATGTTCTGACAGGACCTAGCATTCTGTCATATCCATGACAACTCCAAACCTCCAAGCACCAACTCCACTCTTTCCTCTGATGTTAACTCATCAATTATGCAACTCTGCTCCTCTGAACCTCTCTGTACATCTTATGTTCTCTATTTAGTTAGATCTCATGCTCTTTTTCCATCCTTGTGCAGCACAGCTCTGGTTCATGGATTTCCAACTCCATTTCTTTACTCATAATTACAATTATGTTATAAATCCTGTGTACTCTGTAGTATATATACTGTACCAACTCCATTGTACATACCTTCAATCATAATATCAAATTGAACACTCAATGTACTCTCTCCTCAATAAGCTTGATGCTTGACTCTCTGTCAAACTTCAACAGATATCTCCACTTCCTCAGAGTCTAGATGACTCAACTCTGACCTACAAACCTCTGACAAATATGGAATCACCCACTGAAACTTGAAACAAGGGTGCACCACATAAGGTGTCAAAATCTATAATAAGGGCAAGGATGCCCAGTACTCAGCCAGATGCCCAAGGGAGCATTCACAACTGATATTCACCTATAGTAAGGGCAAGGATAGTACTACATGCTGTCAGTACAACTATAGGTAAATGAGCAAAGTGGGTCTTACCTCAGCCAGATGTCTAAGGAAGCAATCACAACTGAGGTGAATCAAAGAGAGAAAAGAGATTAAACAGTGAAATGATATGTGCACATCTAACTCCAGAAAAATCCAGTCCAGAGTTAAGTGATATGTATCAGGAATATTTCAGAATGAGAAAGGAATAGCTCAGATAGAGAAAAACAAATTATATGACTTTTAGAAATTATATGATGTGTTGGAAATCATATGACATGTCAAGGCAGAAGCATAAAATGGATAAAGTGCAACTCTGAAGTGAATATAATGGAGAATGCCTGAAAAGAGGCCAGAGTTCCTTCAGAGTTATACTTTGACATAAGGTGAAGCCAAAGTCTCACAACCCAACTCCGGAATTCTGGAGTTATATAGGAGTTTGTCAGCACAACTCTGACACATTTGATGTGACACAATCAACCATTCAACATGATGCAACCCAACAATCAAATGGACATGACCTGCATCAATTTGTTGCTGCATGCCAGCATGTTGTGCTTACATCTACTGAACCAAGAAACAGAAGAAGAAGAGCAAAAAATCCAACATGATTGTTCTACTCTATATGCTGCTGACTCTCCCAACATTCATGCTAATCCCAGTTCCATGTTAGCTTCATATTTTCACTATCCATTGATGGACTTTAATCATGCTGGTCCGAGTTCTGAATAATATCTGCTGAACTATTCATATGAGGTTTGATATCTGAGTTTATAGTCACTACTTACATTTAGTGGTATCAATACCATACATAGTCTTCATAGATACATAAATATGTTAACTCTTAGTTAACCTCTTTCACCAGTATGATAAGATTGCATTCATGACAACACAATCATCCAACTGCAATTACCATGCTGTTGTCATAATCATCATCTGGCATCCACCATATCATTGTCAACGCTGTCTCTCATCGTTTTGTATCACTGTCATCTGTCCAACACCACCAGCACATTGCAATTGCAACACTGTGATTGCTGCATTGTCATAGTGATGGGGTGGTCATCTGAGCAGCATCACATCAAGCTGGCAGCAAGGTGTGTTGCAATTATTGGGTCGGGTCAAGTTCTGGAAAGATGTCAGCATGGAGGTGTGAGCACAGAAGCCATAAGGCTGATATGCATGAGAGTGATGAAGGAGCAGACATTGTGAAGCAATAATGCAGCACTCAGAGCCTGACAGTTTCATGTTCCAGGCAGAGTTGCAATGTCATGCATAACAAGGTATGACCTCCTGCAGAGTTACATCATGGAAATTTTGCAACTCTGGTTCACTTTCTGAACAGTACCTCAGCATCTGTCTGGCACACTTCATCCATGATCAGTGCTTGTTCTAAGAATACAGGTTTTATCTATTTCTAATAGCAACCATTCTTATTTTTTTCATGATTTGTTTATTAGATAGAAAGTGCATTACAAGAAAGGTATCTCGGAATTTTGCAATACTGGTCCCATGATAATATATGTTCCACTTATTTTGTCATGTATTTTCCAAGCTAGACCTTTGTTTCATGTACCTCAATACACTTGGGTCTTTGTTCCACTCTCTGTCCCCTGTGAATCTCAGTTACATTCAATCAATGAGTTTTTGAACACCTTTGATGATAGATTGTTAAGACAAGCAAGGAGAGTGCCTTGTTCACTTCAAACCATTGAACCTTGTGCTCAAAGAATGGCTTGCCCTGTTTTCCTCAAATCTTTGACTCTAGATCCACCTTAGGGGCTGTGTTTTGACCTCTACCTGAGGGAAACATATCCAAAGATCTAGCTTCCCCTTGAATGACTATTTCCCAATAAGTTATTATTCATCCACAACCCCCCATTGACACTTATCGGAAGTTAATCTCTAATGAGCCCTCTGACTGTGAGTCACCCCCACATGACTGGACCCTATCTGAAGATGATAACTTATACTACCCCACCAAGGAAGATGCAGAAGTTACCCTTAACCTCACACACTAACTCTTCCACTCTGCATCTATTCCCTGGGTGCCAACACTCTGTCACCAACACCTGTACAGCAGCATGGAAGAATTTTCTCTCCTCTTGACACCCTGAATCCATTGAATCCACCAAACCAACAGACCCCCCTGGTAACCATGACCTCAAAACCAGTAGAGCTGAAACTCAACCCTCTGCCCCCCCTTGATGGCAACTCTGCCAACTCCAAAGAATGGCTGGGCACCATCCATGCCTATCTCCTTGTAAACTCTAAAATATATAAAACCAACAACTGCAAGGTTGCCTTCAACCTCTTGTGTATGACACTTGGATCTGCCAAAGTCTCAATGAAAACCTTCAGAAAGAAGGTTGTTGCCAACAAGACCTTCAGTGAATGGTAAATAATTTATTAGAGGGGACAATGCTGCTGATGCCCTGGCATGGTTGTCATCTGCTCACATGATCAAAGATTGAGAAGAATGCTGGACTCCCAGCATTATCAATTTTAATGCTGAGTTTCGAGCCTATGATGCAAGAATCTCAGCCACTGACAGCATCCTGATCTTATTCTATCAATTGATCATTGCATCTCCCCTCAGCTTTCAAATTTGCTTCATGGAGAAAGTTTCTGAACCCATTGATAAAAGGTACACATGCAATCTCCTTTCAAAAACAATGGGAGAGAGTGACTCTCATCACTAAAGCATGCAAAGGAAAGACTAACCCTTTCTTCTTATACCAAGCGCCCTCATCTTTTAAACCACCTCATAACCCTAATGTGATGGACAGTGACACTGTCTCCACCCACCCCCTGAAACTCACTACAGAACAGAGAGAATGCTGCAGAAAGAAAGGACTTTGCTTCCATTGCAGAAAACCTGGACATTCAACCAATGCCCCACATATGAATCTCTGAAACCTTTTGTCAAAAAGATGATGATGAAAGAATGTGAGGATGACAATGAAGAAGTGGTTGGAGGAATGACCATATTCTATTTCATGGATTTTTAGAATGGAGGCCTGATTCAACACCAGCTATCTCCTATCTTGTGTGTGCCCCTATGCTAGTATCTCATGCAATTAAATCTATGAAGATCCACATTGAGCTCATTGTACCTTTACACATGTTGAAAGCTGTCAAAACTTGTACCCTAATCAACCACAGCATGGATATCAACTGCATTGACTGGAGTTTTGTTTGAAAAAACAAACTTCCAACCTTCTGCCTTGACAAAGCATTCTCTGTCTGCAACATTGACACATCCACCATCCTCTTTGTCAACATTGAAGGAATTGCCAAAAATGTCCTCTTCCATATCATGAATTGTGAATGACAGAATGTTTTCCTCAGGTTACCTTGGCTCAATGTGGTCAACCCTTTCATCTACTGGTCTAGACAGACCTGTACCATCTTGGAAACCCTTTATAAGTTCCAAGGACTTACATCAATCCCATGTCACTAACCTTAAGTGACATGGCTCTCACTATCCTACCCCTGCCTTCAAGGAAATCATGGTCCACTAGATCTATAATGAACAACTTTTTGACTACCTTCAAAAGGATGAAGAGTTGGAAATCCTCTCCATGGTGAGAATCTTTGCCAACCTCCATCAAGTAGCCCATTTTGACTCTTGCTTCACCTCCCTCAAAATCAAAATTCACATCAAATTTGTGAAAAAAGTTACCATCACCACTGAGCTTGCAGCCACTGCAGACAAGCCTAAGCCCAAGACTACCATTTTTTCTGAATATGCCAAATTCACTAAGGTTTTCACAAAAAAAAGCCTCCAACCATGTCATCCCATGATGTCCATATGACCACAAGATTCACCTCAATGACTCCTTTTGTTCCCAAGGTTGGGAAAGTCTACCCATTGTTCCTGCAGGAAAAAAAAGCCACCAAGGACTTTATTCATGAAAACCTTGACTTTGAAAATATCTGTCCCTCAAACTTCCCCCAAGCATCCTTCTTCTTCTCAGTCAAGAAGAAGGATGAAAAACTCTGCCCCTGCCAAGACTACCACTACCTGAACAAACACACAGTTCAGAATATGTACCCCCTTCCTCTGATCTGTGACCTTGTTGATAAACTCAGGGTTGTCAATGTCTTCACTAAGTTTGAAGTTCATTTGAATACAACAGGATTAGAGACAGTGACCAATGGAAGGCCACCTTCATTACCCACAAAGGCCTGTTTGAATCCTTTGTCATATCCATTGGGCTCATGAACTTCCCTACTATGTTTCAATGATTTATGAACAACTCTTTCAGAGACATGATTACTGAAGGATGGCTTGTTATGTCCATCAACTTTCTTATCTTCTCTCCCAACCCTGATATTCACAAAGAAAAGACAAGGTGTGTCCTTCAGAGAATGAAGGAACTCAACCTTCATCTAAAACTTGGGAAGTGCACATTTGCTGCCACTGAGGTGGAATATCTCAGGATGATTGTCAAATCTGGACAGATTGCCATGGACTCCATTAAGCTTGATGGGATTGCCTCCTGGCCCACATCCATGAAAGCCAAAGATGTTCAGTCTTTCCTTGTATTTGCCAACTTCTACAGGAAATTCATCCTGAACTACTCCTAAGTCATATTTCATCTGATAGATCTTACAAAGAAGAATCTTGCATGGAGTTGAACTCCTGGTTGCCAAAGGTTCTTTGATGAATTGAAGGCAATGTTCCTCACAAAACCAGTTCTCTACCTCTCTGACACCTCCTGTCCCTTTTCCATCATGACTGATGCCTCAAAGTATACCATCAGGGGATCCTTCTTCAGGCTGACAGCAATGAAGACATCCTTGATCCTACTTCTCTCAGTTATTCTTTCCTGCTGAAAGGAACATGATATCTACAATCATGAACTCCTCATGATCATTTGTGCCTTGAAAGGCTGGAAACACTATCTCTCAGGCTTTCCCCTCCTAATTCAAGCCTTCATGAACCACAAGAATCTGAAATACTTTCATCAAACTCAGAACCTCAACCACCAGCAGCCCTGCTGGCTTCTCAATCTTCCCAACTTTGACCTAAAACTGGTCCATGACCCTGTTGCTCAGCTAGCTGCTCCAGATGCCCTATCCTGCTGCCCTGATTTCATAACTGACAAGAAAGAAAACCAAGGAACAACCCTTCTCCTTGACTCCCTCTTTATCAACCTTACCAATTCTTCTCTAGCAGGAAAGCTCACCTTCTCCTCTGCCTCTGATCCCCTCATCCTTCAAGTCCTTCAAGCCTTACAAGGAGGGGTTCTCCTTGCCTTCTGCTCACACCTCTCTGATTGGTTCTATATCAATGGAGTTCTGTTCTATAAAGGACAGATTTATGTACCCCTCTTCAATAACCTTTACCATGACATCCTCCTCCATTTCCACAATCGTGACATCACTGAATACCCTGGCTATCTGAAAACATGACAATTCATTTTTACACAATTCTGGTGGCCTAGACCTACCTGATTCATCTGAAAACATGTTGAAGAGTATGCTGTTTGCCAATAGAATAAGGTAAACACCCACCATACTGTCCCTCCTCTAACTCTGATAAAGCTCATGTGTATCCACCCTTTTCAACAGATCTTGTGTGATCTTATCACTGACCTTCTCTCTTCTTCTGGCTTCAATAGTCTATTGGTCATGGTCAACCACATGCCTACTAAGGGGATAATTCTTTGCCTTGCCAAGAAAACCATCACTGCCAAGGGTGTCGCAATTCTCTTTTTCCACCAAGTCTTTCTTTGTTTTGATTTTTATGACAAGATCATCTCAGACTGAGGCCCACAGTTTGCCTCATCATTTACTAAAAAGCTAGATCACCTCTTGAACTATGACATATCTCTGTCCACTACATATCATTCCCAGTCTGATACAGAGACTGAATATGTCAGCCAGAAAGTTGAAGTGTGTCTGAATCTTCTGCAGCACAAACTCTAGTTCCTGAGCAGACCAGATTACCCAAACTAAATTTCCACACAATCAGTAACCCCACTCTGTTATTAGCAAGTCACCATTTTATCTCATGATGGGTTATGAACCCTGTGCCTTATCCACAATCCTTTTCAACCTGAAACCCTCTACCATAGACTTTCATTTAAAATCCTTCTTTTCAATCAGAGATGAAGCCCTCATCATTCACAAACTTTCCTTCCAGGTCATGACATCACAATGTTGGAGACCATACACTTCCATGCTGCATTTCTTCCTTTTCTCTGATTCCCAAGTTGTTCCCTAGGTTAATGAAATTGTTTCCAATGTGTTTCCCAAGGATCTAAGTGCTGTCTGTGCTGTCTCTGATGTCTCACCATATGGTATTCATAGGATCTGTGTCTGGTGAGTGCTGGATTTCCATCTTTTCATATGGAGAGTTTTGAAAAGTGGGCAGAAGTCCAACAGACCCGATCACCTCACTCCATGCAGTTATGTGATATGTATTCGATTCCATCTTTTTCTCTGTTGTTATAATTTTCAGACTAGTATACCTAACTTTACCTATACTTTCTAATATGTACAAAGTCTCAGATACTCCCAGACTACAATTCATTTTAAATCCTATTACCCTTCAATCATGCTCTAAAGTATCTGAGTCTTGTTTCCTACTGTTTCTGCTGCTGTTCAAGTCAAGACCTATAAGTATTGACCATTCTCATAGTCAGACTTTGGTTCTACTAACATGGAAAAGTCTGGACTCCAGTTTTTCAGCCCTACAGTTGAGTTGATCTATTTTTTTCCTCTTGAGCATTGTCATAGATTCTTGAATCTCTTTGGATCAGGTTTCCCACACAAACCTGACACTGACTGCTCAGAAAACCCACTCCAGGCTTTCTAGCATCTTTTTTCACTCCATTCTGAAAAGGAAAAAAGATTTGACTAGAAGTCAAGAATCTCTGCTGCACAGGGATGTCAACAACATTGAAGAAGGTGAAAGAGGTGTGGTGGCTGTGGTGGCTGTGGTGGCCTGCTTGCACTCCTCACATTTCTCTTGCCCTTTTTCAGAGCATTTACCTGCCAAAATATACCTCCTCCAACCTCCAACTTCCTCTGAGGTTCATCTCTGTTATGTCTAACCAAGGTGAAGGCAGACATAGAACCTTTGAGGGCTTTCAGGTTGAACTGTGGACAAGAGTGGCGACAGCACTTGACTATAGCAAGATGTCTACAAGAGTCTTCTACTACAAGGTTGGTTACAGAGGGTACTACCAAGTTAATGGTGGACAAGGAGTCTGTCTACTATCGAGAACAGACAACAAGGATTTCCTACTTAAGGGTAGTTCAGAGCAGTCACAAGATGAGAGGGTATCTAGGCCACCCTTGGGCCTGTATCACAGAGTGGGAACATCAATGTATATACTCAGCTTTGATTTTTCTGTTGAAATGAAGGAACTGCTATCATAGTTTGACTGTCTTTTGTGAGTGAGGGTGCATAAGTACATCTCTGAATGAAAACTGGGGTGAAACAGAGGTCTCCAGTTGAAATCCAGGGTAAAATAGAGGAGGGGAAACTTATCATAAGGAACAGTATTGTTTTCTATGATGTCAGAATTGGGAAGTTAGGTGTCATTATATTCAGGAAAAGAGTCTTCATCATCTGGCTCATCAACTTCTATTCCTACTGATGGTATCCAGGCTTCTTTGGCAGGTCTACAGTTTTGGGTATTTGAGGGTTCTGATCTCAGGAGATTTTCTTCATCTGGTCTTTCATCCTCTACTCCTTCTACTATGTCCTGTACACTAGGAAACCAATAGATCAACCTTGAAACAGTATTAACAAGTAAGAAAAGAAGTGTTCAGAGCATGGAAAAAAGAGTCAGGTGTTGGTTTGACTGGGTCCAGATCACAGGAAAAGCTACTTTTGATGTCGAAATGGGTGTCTGGCCGCCGGAAATGAGAGTGCAATGGTGGGACAGACATAGAAAGAACTTGGCAATACTTAGAACTAAAACTTTGACTACAAAAATGAAAAATGTCAGGGAATGAAACCAGGTCCAATGCATAGGAAACTGGGTCTGGATGGTGGGAACAATGGTTTGAAGTGTTGAGAGGAGTCTTCAAATGCAAAAATGTAAAAATAGCCACTTGCAAGGCTTCTGAAGTGTCTTGAAAGTGGGATCCTGGGGAGAACAAAATAAACCAACTGTCCTCAGGAGGATCTGTACTTGGGAAACTTGGGTTGAAGGTGGATAGGTCTGGGTCCAGAGCATGAAAACTACAGTATAAGGGAGAGAAAAGGGGAACTGGATACTAAACACTGAGAAAAACCACTTGAATAGATTCTCTGAGGTCTGGACTAGGGGATGTAGGACAGATTGGCAAGAAAGAAGAAATATCTCAGGCACAGGGAACTGGGTCTGGAGCACAGGAAACTGGGTTGTGGATGCAGAAACAAATATCTCATAGGTAGAAAAAAGGGCAATACTGACAAGGCTTTCAAATGTGGAATGATGCAAAAGAAAGGTATTAAATGCAATAATTAATAGGAGGAAAATAGGATGGAGGGTCTGTGGCACAGGAAACTGGGTCCATGGGGTGAGAAACCAGGACCAGAGTGCAGGAACTGGCTGTTCTGAAAGAAATGACTCAGATTCTATGAAAAGTGGTGGGTCGGCAATGGAAGCATGATTGACAGGTACTTTGGATGTGTCTGGTGGCTCTGGGTCCACAGAGTAATTGGGATGAAGGGTCTGGTGTGTAGGAAACTGGGTTCGGGGCATGGAAAGCCAGGACTGGAGTGCAGGAACCAGCAATAGAAATAGCTCAGATTATATAGAAACAGGTGGGTCAGTAATGGTAGCATGATTTATGGATACTTTGGATGTGTCTTGTGGCTCTGAGTCTACAGAGTAATCAGAATGAAGGGTCTGAAGCATGGGAAACCAGGACCAGAGTGCAGGAACTGGCAATTCTGCAAGAAATGACTTAGGATCTATGAAAACTGGTAGGTAAGCAATGGAAGCATGATTTATGGGTACTTCAGATGTGTGTAGCAGCTTGGGATCCACTGAGTAATCAGGATGAAGGCTCTGGAGTGTAGAAAACCAGGTCTGGGGCATGGAAAACCAGGATTGGAGTGCAGAAACTGGCAGTTCTGCAAGAATTGACTTGGATTCTATGAAAACTGGTGGTTCAGTGATGGAAATATGACTTATGGGTACTTCAGATATGTCTGGCAGCTCTAGGTCTGCAGTGTTTACCATAATCTCTGTCTTGGGTCCAAAATGTAAAATCAGGTCTGGATCTGCAAATGGCATGAACTCTGGCTGGACTGCAGCCAGAACTGACAGGACAGGGCTTGAATCAGCTGGAACTGGGGCCGGTGTAAAACAGCAAAAGGACTCTGGAGTGTAGTCCTATGCAAGAAATAGGGGTGCAAGTGTATATCTCAACCCAAGGAAATTCCAAAGAAAGGGAAGAGAACTATAGGAAAGGCTCACTAGATGTCCACAGGATACTGGAAAACTCAAGTCTGGCTTCCCCCTGTTCAGTAGGGCTAGGAAACCAACTATACTTGCAGGACTTGAGGGAAACTTGAAAGGAAATGCAGGGAAAACACTAGGAAACCAGACTTATAGGCTTAGGAATGGTGGTGGTTACTTGCACACTGTCTAGGGATGAAGTTCTAGGTACAAAAGTCTAATCTGGGCATACCTGAATAAAGTACAGTAAAGAAAACATGAAAAGAATGAAAACCCAACTGAACCCAGAGTGCAAGAATGGGTTCCGAGGCATGGGAACACTGGGTCTGGTGTGCAGGAACTCAGGTCTGAAACATCAGGTTCAAAACTAACCTTCAGACTTTGACTTGGTTGACTCAGGTTGGGACAAATGGCAGCAGGACAGTCTTAGATTTGGTAGGAGCGCTGGATAGAGGCTATCAGACCGTGGGAAAACTCCGGATATCACTGTAGGGAACTCCTGTTTCCTACACTGGGTTGGCTAGAATTAGTGTCAGAGGTCTTGAATTTCATACAACTGGCTCAAAAGTGACCAGGGTTGGCTCAGGTTTCAGTAGGACTTTACAGAATGTTGTAGAAGTGGTCCAGGTTTTGATGCTATGAGGTTTAGAATCTAAAAGGAAGAATCAGGCAGCATTAGCAATGTCCAACATCAGGTAGGACTCATCAGGATAAATGTCAGAGCAGATAATGGCAAGCTGGTGAAGAATCCAGTCTTGAGACTCTGTGGGAAGCCACTCAGGTAGATCATGTCATAATCATACTCAGCCAGGCATTTCCAGGAAAGGAGCTGCGCTGAAATCTGAATATAGCTGTGATGATACTCTCCAAATGTTTCTGGGCTTGTCATAGGCTTCATTCAGGTTTCCTGAGCTAAGGCATATAAATCAGCACATTGATAGTGTTGATTACCTTCACATCCTGGGTAGTAGTCAATTATGGTCGCTTAGAAGGCTTTCCAATCATTTCCAGCCACTTTGGGCATGGTTTCCCATAACTCAGCTTTCTCAAGGTTGGCATAAACTCCAAGACCCTCAATGTCATCTAGAAAGCATGGAAGTTCAGTGATTACCTTGTCACTGAAGTGAGGGGCATCAGAGAATTCTTAGAATGGCAAGAATGCCATAGATTATGATGGAACTATACTTAGTTTGATGGCAGAATCAGTAGTTTCTGGTCAACAAGGGCTGTGGGTGATGTAAGATTAGGGTCAGATAGGGTCTGGGTCCAAATCCAGAATTGTGGCTGTGCAAGTGTTGTCATTCCAGGTCTAATTGTATACTTGCCAATCTCAGATCTGTTAGGTTACAACAGCAATTACTAGGAATGGAGGGAATACTTTGAAATAGACTCAAATTGGTCTGTGACACTGTTGGAATGGCTTTGGGTGACTTAAAACTCTAAAAACTTGTGATTGGAAATGTCAGTGCAGACAAATTTCTTGAAAACAGAAGTCAGAATGAAAGTTTTCAAGCACTGCTCACTGGAGACTGAGCCTAGAGAAGTCCTTGAGTGCTCTCTTGAATCCCCTCATGGTGGGCTCCAGTGGTAAAGTAGCAAAATAACTCCAGAATGTAGTCCTAAGCAAGAAATAGGGGTGTGAGTGTAGTTCTCAACCCAAGGGGATTGCAAAGAAAGCAAAGGAAAAAGAAGAGAACTGTAGGAAAGGCTCACTAATCATTCACAGGACACTGGAAAACAAGAGTCTGGCTTTCTCCCATTCAGTAGAGCTATAAAACCAACTTTGTTTGCTGGGCTTGAGGGGAACTTGAAGGAAAATGTAGGGAAAGGTTTAGAAACCTAGATTTAGAGGCTTAGGATAGATGGTGATAGCTTGCACACTGTCTAGGAACTAATTCCTAGGTACAAAAGTCTAATCCAGCCATACCCAAACAAAATACAGTAAAGGAAACATGAAAAGAACAAAAACCTGATCAAACCTGGAGAGTGGGAATGTGCCCCAAGGCATGGGGGTCCAGTGTGGAAGAACTCAGGTCCAGAACATCAGATTCAAAACTGACCTTCAGACATCAACTAGCTTGACTCAGGTTGGGACAAATGGCAGCAGAATGGTCTTGAGATTGGGAGGAGCACAGGATAGGGGCTATTGGACCATGAGAGAACTTGGAATATCACTGTAGGGAACTCTGGTTTCCTACAGCAAAATGTGGAGGTAGTGAAGGCATAGCAGAATGGAGATCAAGGGATATGGGGGTGAGGACTTGGCACAGGACTTATGTGTCACACCCTTGCTTACTGTCAGGTCTTCATTTTGGAAATGGAAAGGACATTGTTATGTCTGACCTCAACAAGGGCAGGCATAGAACCTTTGGAGCTTCAGACTTAACCATGGATGAGAGTGACAGTGCTCAATGAAAGCAAGGTATCCAAGAAGGCCTTCCTACTAACAAGGTTTGGTGTTGAAGAGTACTACTGAGTTAACAGTGGACAAGGAGTCTGCCTTCTATCAAGGACAGATGATGAGGACTTCTCACTTAAGGGTGGTTGACAAGGAAACCTCTAGGCAAGGTTGATGATGAAGACTTCCCACTTAAGGGTGGTTTACAGTGGTTTCAAGCAAGAAGGTATTAAGGCTACCCTTGGGTCTGTATCACAGAGTGGGAACACTGATGTATTCTGAGATGGTGGTACAAGATAGAAGGCAAAAGGTGGAAGGTAAGACTAGACTGAGGTTTACATGAGCAACAATGTTGGTTTATATATATGTAAGAGAGTTTAGGGCAGGTATAGAATGTAACAGAATATGATGGAAGGAATTGCTGACATGGCAAGTGGAATCACATGGAATGCAATGGAAATGGGTGATGAGTCAAGGTATTGTAGTCAGCAACAAAAAGAAAAGAATGTCTGATTGGAACTCATATCCATGTGTATGTAAGTGATAAGTAAAAGAAAAGGACCAATCATAACAGACATAGTGAAGAGAATAAAAAAGAGAGGAAAACTTCATCAGGATCAGACAGAGTTAGAGGAGTAGGACTCAAAGTAACATCAATATTCAAACTGAAGAATACATGAGGGGATTACAGGAGTTATGTATATACATACTATGAGGTCAGATCAGAGTCCAGAATGGAGAATGGAGAAGACCATATGTAAAGGTACAATAATGGTCGGAGGTCATAGGATGCCAAGAGGTGATGTACATAGGACAAAGAAATGTAATGTAACACAGGAATCATTGAGATTCTGTGAATTGAACACTAGGTCCTGTGCTCTGTTAATACAGGCAGACCATAGTGCTAATACACTATTCATGTTACTAAAGGCTTAGGTCAAATATTAAGGCTTGACTGTTGCATTAGTCAAACCTAATTAAAGTGTAATCTTAATTACACTTTGGGATTGACCACATGACAATCTAGATGCAGTCTTTATGACTCAGCTATGATGTCATTGATCTGGAGCTTTCTTAGCTCCACAATGGCTGTGTTGGATTGACCCAGATCCAACTCCACCTATTTGAAATAAGTGGAGCAGCATGACTGATCCTATGATGTCATTCTGACATCATTGACCTTATTCTAGTTACATCACACAAGTACATACATGTTCCTGAATGTATTTAAAGGTGATAGACACTGTGATGTAATTGATAACAAGATTCATTTCCCCTTGAGATCAAGCTTATAAGAAGCTCTACAAGGGTTGATCTCATCAATCTCACTTAACCCAAACTTGATCACAAGAACTTTAGTCTCTATCTTAGTGAGCATCCTCAACTCACCTCTCTCTTCTCTGCCCTGTGCAACAGAAGTACCCTTGTATTCTCCTGTTAGGAATAACATAGGAATGGATCATAGGGCTATGGAATGGAGTGAGCATAAAAGGATACAAGATCTGGACCAATCATAACTGGTCTGACAGGGAAAGGGGTTCCAGTATCAGAGGTCTGATAAGTAATAGAATGAAATTCTTTAGAGAAGACTGGAGATGAGGGTGTCAGAGTCAGGGGTAACATAGGGGATATCAGAGGGGTGTTCAAAGGTGTGGGAATTGGTGTTGGGATGGGATATAACACTCAGTCATTTTCCCCACTTCTGGGCAACAGCTGAGGTGAGCCCCCTTTTGGTGATACACTCCATAATGTAACTAATCTATATAGTGGGCAATCTGCCCCTTTACTTAATTTTGATACATGGCACCTATCACCTTTAAATACATGTATGTACTTGTGTGTGTGTAGCTAGAACAAGGTCAATAATATCAGAATGATATCAGAGGATCTGTCATGCTGCTCCACTTATTTCAAATAGGTGGAGTTGAGTCTAGGTTGACCCAACACAGCAGTTGTGGAGCTAAGAGTGCTCTAGACCAATGACATCACAGCTGAGTCATAAAGACTGCATTTAGATTGTCATATGGTCGATCCTAAGTGTAATTAAAATTACATAGTGAGTCAAGCTTCATATTCAACCTGTGTAACATGAATAGTGTATTACCACTACAGTCTGCCTGTATTAACAGATTAACAGAGCACAAAACCTAGTGTTTGATTCACAGAATCTCAACAGTTCTAACTCTGAAAACTCTGGTCTGGAGTTAATCAAGGATAAGCAAAGTGCATTTGGGACAGCTCAAGATAAGAAAGGAATAGTTCAGATGAAAAGAACAAGTCATACAACTTTCAGAAGTCATACAATATGTTGAGAAGTGATATGATATATCAAGGCAAAAGCCCAAAATTGGTAAATGTTAAAATATACCTCCTTCAACCTCCAACTTCCTTCAAGGTCCATCTCTACAACTCTGAGGTTGACACACACCAAGTCCCTCAACTCCACTCTGGAGCATCTCAAAGTTGACCATTTCACTCAGTAAAGTCCCTTTCTTCTTTTGGACCTCATTTATCCTATTCCAGACATCATGTCAGAGTTACATTGGAGTTCACATGCTCTAATCTCTATTGCTACATCAGTAAATCCCCTTTCACCAAATGTTTATCATAGTATTTCATAGTATTACATAGTATTACAGCATTTGCATATTTGACTTGAGTAATCCAAAGTAGTCCATATTTCCACCTGCAGGCTCATATTTGCCCAAAGCTCCCAAGCCTCCAAGCAAACATCTACCTTAAGAAGACCACATATGTCTAACCATTATTTCCTAATGCTTGGGACTTAGGTTTTTTTTTTGTGTCATGTCACATGACATAGATCCATTTTTATGTTGAAAACTGCACCTCTCACCATCACACAACAGCATGACAATGTGACTGCCCATCTCACCCCAGGCCATCACACAATGGCACAATGATGTGACAGCTGTGCTACTGTTGCCATCCTGCCTTTACCTCATTCCTTCCACCCTGACTGCATCTCCCACAATGCAATGGTAACAGTGACATGATCAATGGCATGGTGATGCTGCATCACAACTGCAACCACAGTACAAGGACAGCAACAACATGACAGGGCAGACAATGACAATGACAGGCAGCCACCACAGCCCAGTGGCACAATGACCAACATGGCACAACAATGACAATGTGCTGGCTGGTGCAGCACAGTGGCACTACAACCAACATGACACAACAGCAGCGATGGCAATGACAAGAACAAGGTGGCCAGCACAACACAAGGAAAGAAGAGAGTGAGGGCAAGGGAGATGCCAGTGAAATGGTCATGAGGGGGACAGCATGACAACAACAGCAACAACATGACTGTTGGCACCACATGACAGCATGACAACTGACATAGTGTGACAACAGCAACAGCAACAGGATAACCACTAGCAAAAATGTTGCAAGAGGGGGCAGTGCAATGATGATGACAATGACACAACTGTTAGTGCCATGCAACAGCATGACAACCAACATGGCATGAAAATGGCAACAGTGACAGGATGGCCACCAGCAAAAAGGTCATGGGGAGAACAGCACAATGATAATGATGATGACACAACTGACATGGTGCAATGGCAGCAACAGTAACAGGATGGCCACCAACTAGCCACCAATATGGCTACAACTTGGACATTGTGGTGGCAGTATGGTGGATGACAACCATGGCAGTGTAGGATGGTGACACTACATGGTGGTGGCTGCATGGTGGACACAGAAGATAATTGATGACAACCACAATTACCACAACACAACAACATGATGACAGTATGGCACAGTGGTCACAACTGCAACTGCAATGCACTGATGACAATGACAATGGGGTGGCCCTGACTGTGACAACACCAGAACAATGATACCAGCATTGCATGGGGTTTGCAATTGCAATCTCAACATGCTGATGCTGACAACCATGATGGTGAGATGGCCACAATCATAAAGATGTGGGGCAGGGTTCACAACTGCAACTGCAACACACTGAGGACAACAACAACAATAGGTGGCCACTGGGAGCTCCATAACAGTGATGGCAGCACCATAGGATGGCCACACCAGCACAACTGTGCACTGACACTATGACAACAATGGTGCAATGGCAACAGTGGCACTGTGGAATGGTGATCAACATGACAAGGAGGTGACACAATCACAACAATAGTAATGGATGCAAATTGTATATTAGTACTAGTTGGTGAAAAATGATAACATTTTATACACTATGGCAGGTGTGAAATCAGCAGGGAATGCTATTGATGAGTGGTTGCATCATACTGTGATGGGGCTTGCAAGCATTCCATAGGGCTGTCAAGGAGCAGTAGTTACTCCCATAGTAAATGGTTGCTCAGATAAGTGTGTTAATCCTGTCTTACTGAGGTAACCTGTATGTCCTCAGTAAGTCACTGAGGATTAAGTAAACTAGCTACTGTCCGATGTAGAGTATGCTTACATAAGCTACCCGATTTGTCTATGTGAAATATATCCAACAGTAAGCTGTCCAGCCTGGACCTCACTGTGGGACTATGGCTCATTGACAGTGCTGGCCATTGCTCCATAGCAAAATGGGATTTACTGATGTATTTAGTCAATCCACTTTCATTATTTCTCCCTCAGTTGTTCTGCCACCACTGTGCAACACTGAGTCTGGGTATCTCTACCCCTCCATAGTGCACACATTCTGTCAGTAACTGCAACTCTAAATAACAGGAGGATACAAGGGTACTTCTGTTGTGCAGGGCAGAGAAGAGAGAGGTGAGTCAAGGATGCTCACTGAGATGGAGACTAAAGTGTAGAGCTCCTTAGAAGCTTGATCTTGAGGAGAAATGAATCTTGTTATTAATTACATCATGGCATCTATTGCCTTTAAATACATTCAGGAACATGTATGTACTTGTGTGATGTAACTAGAATGAGGTCAATGATGTCAGAATGACATCATAGGATCAGTCATGCTGCTCCACTTATTTCAAATAGGTGGAGTTGGATCTGGGTCAATCCAACACAGCCATTGTGGAGCTAAGAAAGCTCCAGACCAATGGCATCATAGCTGAGTCATAAAGACTGCATCTAGATTGTCATGTGATCAATCCTAAAGTGTAATTAAGATTACACTTTAATTAAGTTTGACTGATGCAACAGTCAAGCCTTAATAAGCCTTTAGTAACATGAATAGTGTATTAGCACTATGGTCTGCCTGTATTAACAGAGCACAGGACCTAGTGTTTGATTTACAGAATCTCAACACTCCTCACTAGAATGTTACATACTTTGAGAATATGGAATGAGCTTCAAAGCTTTTATGTTTTCTTGAAACTTGACATTTTCCAGATTCTCTGTAAAGATATCTGCGAATTGTTTGGTAGTTTCAACATAGAATAGTTCAACTTCTTTGAACTTGGTGGCTTCTCAGATGTAGTGGTTATCCTTTCTGACATGTTTTCTGCCACCTTCCTGTACAGAGTTTGATGCTAAAAACATTGTCCCTTGATTGTCCATGCATAGAGGGATTGGCTTGAGTGGAAAGCCTAGTTCTTCAAATAGGATTCACATCCAGACTATTTGCTTTGCCACTTCTGTCATTCCACAGTATTCTGCTTCAGTGGACGAGAGTCTAACATGTTTTTGTTGCCTTGAAAGTCATGAGATTATTCCATTTGCAAGGAATATAGCATAACCAGTGGTGGACCTTGATGTTTCTACATCTCCAGCCCAGTCTGTATCAGAGTATGCTATAAGACCATTTTGAGGACCGTTTGCAGAATATTTAATGCACAGGTTCTTTGTTGAAGAAACATAGTGAACTATCCAGATCACCTTCTGCAAGTGTTCTTCTGTTGGATTTGAAGAGAACTGTGACATCTTGATTACTGCAAAAGCAATGTCTGGTCTTGTTCCAAGCATTAGGAAAAGAAGTGATCCTATTACAGATTGAAAGAGGCCTTGTATCTTGAGGTCAGGTTTTTCCTGTGTTGATGGCATAGGATTATATCCAGAGGGTAAAAGTGTTGTAACTTCTTTGCAGTTCTCTTGACCAAAGCATTTGATAACCTTTTCAACATAAGGTATTTGGTCAAGGATAAGAGTTCCCTTGATTCGATCTCTTGCTGTCTTCATGGATAGGTATTCCTTTGCATCTTCAAGATCTTTGCATTCCCATTTCTCCATAAAACATTCATTTTCTTTGAGAACTAGTGTTTTATCACTACCCATGAAAAGTGCATCATCAACATATATCACAATGATGATTAAGATCTTTCCTTTTTTCTTTATGTAAACTATGGTATCAGCATATAGCCTTTGATAGCTGAATTTGATGAGAGAAGCATGGAGTGCCTTGTTCCATTGGAGTGCGGCTTGCTTTAGTCCATATATGGCTTTATTCAATAGACAGACTTTTGAGGGATTCCTGGGATCTATGAAGCCTTCTGGTTGTGTCATGTAGATCTCTTCATCAAGATCTCCATACAGAAATGCTGTT
>JBBPTO010000905.1:0-20930 GCA_038094155.1 Pulveroboletus cf. aberrans | reverse complement strand
GCCCAAGGTCTAGTCTACGTTTATCGACCGATCAGAAAAGAATCCTACAACCATCACCCACCATTTGACCGAGGTCAATTCTGATCGAGAGTATTTGACGTTCTGAAGAGTGATCGATACTCTACCCAGACATTTTTGTACATGAAACTCGTTGCGTGTGTGATGTTCTTGGACTGTCGCCTGTATACAGATCAACAAAACAGGCCTTACCGCTTCTGCTTCATTGTTCGAGGCATCTCTCAGAGAAGCATACAAGGCTACCCTGTTCTTTTCGGTGTAGCCTAACAGCGTGCTCCTGAATAGTAGAGTAGACTAGCAGACTATCGAATCCTACGAGTGAGTGAGCGAAAGGCGTGAATGAAAGAATGATGATCACGATGAGCAGCCGACACATTCAATTTGGGTCAGTTGCCCCTGGGTAGTAACCATCCCGCCAGATTGAACTGTGCATTCTACCCTAAAGGGTGGTCACGTTATGGATCGGCATGAAAAGAAACAATGAATTTTGTGAAACCAAGAGTCAATAGTATAAAACTTGAAATGCACCTGCCCACGTGACTGTCAGGTTCACCAGGGTTTGCAGCAGTAGGCCGTGCAATGCCTTGGACGCAAGAACAGACGAAAGGACTAAAAACAGGTGATGGCCAAAAAGCGGAGACGGTACCTAGAATGGACGGACAAAGCGTCAGGAGGAAAGAAAGGTCGACGCTGCGGTGAAACCTAAAACAGGACGGCTGACTAATACCATATGATGGCCGAACCGCATGAACACCTCAGGCAGCACTTTTCGGCAGCAATAGCAGTCTTACAGACCAATTTTCGTTGTAGAATTAATATAACTCTCAGATATGACATCCGAGAGGCCTCTCGAGGCCTAAAAATAGACAAACCTGATGACTCTGGTCTCACAGACTAATTTTACTTATAGGCGGAAAATGGTCTGAAAGACCGTGGGAACCTCAGAAAAAGGGTTGCGCATGAAATTGCTGACTCGGACTGGCAGCGCAACTCGGAGTGCGTCTGCCTACAACAGCGCCCGTCATGGGCGTCGATCAGCCTGAGGTAACCGCTCCCCAAAAACACGGTGGCATTGCATGCATCATACCCTTGCGTCCGTCGCCCGTGCATGATGCCACTGGCACCTGAGTCCAGGACAGCGCTTCCCGCTCCGCTTATCACCTCTCACCTACGCCTCTCACCCACAGCCCATCTTGTTATGTACATACAGTCTGCCCGTTCCTGCAAACGTACCTAGCTCCGTCCAAAGCTAACGTTCTTTCCTGCCAGTGCACCTAGTGTTATGTCCCGATGGGGTTTGGTACCTTCCTCAGATCACATCCCATACGCAAAGAAAATCGGAGACTCAAGTCAGTGGTCCACACGTCGATCCTCTACAATTCTCCATGCGACGACGGATAGGAAGGTCCCTGTCAAGCTTTTTGACTCATTAAGTGTGCGTATCAACCTCGTTCCAACCACTGGCATTTCATCAATAATCGACCTATTTTAGGGAATGAGCCAATTGACCACGTTCTCCCGGCCCTGCTGAGCATCGATACAGGTCAGCGGGATTTCCAACGCTTCAACGAGCCTCTTCACTGGCGTCCGAGCGGTGCCCAGTTCAGAGAATTGTTGGGTGGTGAATAGGAGACCGGCGAATACAACCACGCACTCGCCATCGCTGGAGGAAGACGTCTTGCTGGCAACACATCTCGGAACGCAGATTTTGAACCCAGACGGCTGCTTGACGCCGAAGATGGTCGAGGGACTCCTTTTCCTCCTTACTCCTACAGTGGCTCATCCGATCGTTCCGATATGCCAACATGGAACTGCCGATCCCTGGCGGCGTTGAGACGTCAGGCGAGGTCTGCGAGATTTCGGGGACACGCAGACGGAATAGCATACATACGTCCCGACGTTCAGGCATGACGAGAGGCGCCGGGCCAGGTGCTGTATTCTCAACGAGGTTCGCACTGATCGTTCTCGAATCTTTCTGGATCGCTTCTCCACGGATGTCCGTCTAATTGTACAGCAAAGCCGGGCGGCCCCGGCGGGGTCTCGTCAGGTCAGTGTATCATTGAACATCTAATGGAATCCGCGTTGTAAATACTGCATGAAAAAGAAAGAATGCACGTGGGTGCGCATGCTGGCTGTCGCGACCCTAAGAAAGTGTTTTGTTGAGGAGAAACGAAATTCAATTGGACGGGTACGGCGAAAAGAACGTAATTGAACAAAAGGCTCCTTTGAAACCTCGCAGCCGTGCTTGGTGGGAGCGACTAAGGACCAATTGCAATAGAGAGACGTGACGTGTCAATTTCAATTGTCGCGACCACGAGACGCCAACCCGAAATGACGCAGCCAATATGAATTTGGTTGATACTTGCGCCGAGTCCTTGTGCAGGATAGGTTTCGGATACCAACGGTACTGGGGAAGGAGATTGCCGCAGAGAGAATTGGGAGTGCATGGGGACCTACAATTTGGAATGCTCAGCTGTACGCAGAAGGGAATTATTACACGGATGTACATGGGTACGATCAAATAGACTCGGACGCGTTCAATATACCCCACGATCT
This sequence comes from Pulveroboletus cf. aberrans, assembly GCA_038094155.1. NCBI lineage: Eukaryota > Fungi > Basidiomycota > Agaricomycetes > Boletales > Boletaceae > Pulveroboletus > Pulveroboletus cf. aberrans. The sequence continues at coordinate 18,356 of JBBPTO010000905.1, read as the reverse complement.
CGGTTGTGGGCTGCAACTTGAACACAGGGGGCAGGCGTCACCAGTGGCATGACCTTTGCTAGGATTGCTGCGTCCTACATATGTACCCATGTTAATAAGATGCTGTGTAACAAGCGCCGAATTACGTTTTCTGACGATCAATTCAAGTTTCAAGTTCGAGCATGGTGACCCAGTGTGACTTGTGACATATCGTCTGATGATGAGTGCATCATCATTGACTCGGATATCCCGCCGGGGCTTGGAACGCGGAACCGACCAGTCGAGCCTCACCCTATCACGGAGCCCGGCACGAGAACTCACACCTCTAGGTTCTCAATGGGTCAAAACACATTCCATAACGTTCCACGACATTCAATTTGCTCCATCATCGTACTTACACCGTCATCCGATGCTCGCAAGGCACGCCAGCTCGAGCCCGGATCGTACTTGGACTGCGTCCGCAAGCTGATGCGATACCTGGCGGTCGCCGAGTGGCAGCGCTGGCACCGAACTAAAATGGACTTAAACGACCAACAGTTTCCTACTCTGACGTTTAGCTCGGTTTTATGTTTGGAAAGGATGAAAGATTGCACTTCCTGAAATAAGGGATTGTCGCCGTCGGGTATATAAGTCGCGCTTCCTACTGGCTTCAGCAGTCCTGGCCGTTCCCTCGTCTGATACGCTCAGTGTCGTATTCTTTCATGCGCGTTGTTAGTAAGTTCTTCGTCACTCTCATCGCTATCGCTGGCTTGGTGTCCGCGGCGCCCAAGGTAATATATCACCCTTCTCAGGAGAACGACTGGCTGTATCTTTTTTCACAGGCTGCACCCCGAGACTCCTGCTCCGTTGATTTTGCACTCTATTGCGATTACATATGTAAACCCACCTTTCCTGCACTTCATAGGATGCACTGAAGCGGGGGTCTGATCACAGTTTGCAACGGCGCTCCGGCGAATGATACCGAATGGACATGCACCTTGCCAGGCCCGTTTTATGGTTGCATTTGCGCGACCTACTAGAACGATGTGGCGAGTACAGATCAGTTTCTCGGATGGTCCTTTAACAATTATTCTGTATAGCGCACGCCTTTTGATGGGCCGGGAATCTTTCAAAGCAGCTAGAATGAACGAGAGCTGCTGTCAGTTCTGAACCTTCAGTAGGAACATGTTTATCCAAATTCTCCTGCCTCGTCAAGATTTTTTTTGTCGCCCAGATGTCATTCACGCTCCATCATCGTGTTTCACTCGGAGGGGACTAAGAAATGCGTCTCTTATTTTGATATGTAACAGCCGACTGCCCGTATTATAAGTTTTAATTCATGCATGCCTCAACCTAACTGCGTAGTGACGCATTATATTCAGACAATTTACCACGGCGAGGACTCGTCTGTATGTATTATGTATACTGTGAGATGGTTATGGGTCCAAGCATCGAATATTGACTGCCAGCGGCACGTTGCCATCAGCAAAACTTCAGTCAGTGTTGCCTGACATGTCAACTCCCGTGCCTAGGTAACATAGACAAGGACGTCATTCAATTTAACCTGCCACAACCCGCAGTGGTACCCCGTGGGCTTAGACAGAGCGTGACAGGGTTGAAGTAAATCACGGTAGGAATCACGTTCATACCTATTACACATACAAAGGATCATTGCGACGAGCGCGCGTTTCGTGTCAGACACTCCACACAAGGAGCCTCCTCCATCCTGACCCACAAACCATCCTGTATGTGAAGGGAAAACCATTCATATGAGATAAATGGCACCTCTGAACACTTACCTGAACATACATGGTAAGGTGACTGCGGATGATCGCCTTCTCCACACCCTTCCGACCAGGAACATTTGCCCATTCGGCAGGCGCGAGTGTCTGGACATCCTCCGCTAGTGAAACAGAGGAGAACACTTGCAATAGACGGACAACGAAATAAGAGACTTCATTGTACGCGAACTACCAAAGTGCCAGAGGATCAGAGAGTACTATGGCCGTATCATGGCAAGAATATATACCTGTTGACCCAGACAGATTCTGGGGCCAGCATTAAAAGGGAGAAATATGAACGGGTTCGGTATCAAGTACTTGTGCAGTCGTTCATCCAGGAATCGATCTGGGTCAAATTCTTCCGCTGAAACCATCGGATAAGCATGGAAAGTATATGATGATAACATCCGATTCCTCACCATCTGGCCCCCAAAGATCCTTCCTTCGATGCATTAGAAAGACTGAGTATATCACTCTGATATCTCTCAGTACGGGGAACTTGATTAGCATAATAACATGCGCCTCACCGGGTGTTCGCAGGAACATAAAACGATTGCCCGGTTTTGGAAGGAGGTAAAACCACTGGTTCGGTGGTCGTTCTATTAGCACCTAAGCCCAAATTCATTGTGTGAAGCACTCCTGGGCTCACCGAGAGTTGAAAGGACTAAAACGTGGATCGATCAACAGTCTCCTTCGGACGCGAAGAATGTCGACTTACACGGGAGGATACAATCGTAGCGTTTCTTCAAAGAATCGTGAGTCTATGATGTAGTCCAAAGACTTTGACGACGTACCGTTAATGACTGCCTTCAGATACTTCATCTCATGAAAGTCCTCTAATGTGGGGTTCCTCAAGTTGCCAACCACTGTTAAGATCTCCTCGCGAAGCTTGTTAAGGACGTTCGGGTGTTGAGACAGCATCCAGATAGCAAAAGTCAGAGTACCCGCGGTCTATCATCGTAGAAGGTCCATTCAGAGGTATGTACTTCAAAGCGTACTTTATCCACAAGGCATGTACGTACCGTGTCCCGTCCAGCGATCATGATATTCAGGATTTCGTCCCTGATCACGGTAAGATCTAAAAGATGAGTATGGCCAATCTTACCAGAGCGTGAAGTAATCACCTTCCGTGAAGTTGACCAGATGGTCAAGCAGCGTTTCTCCTTCCAAAACCTCCCTCTCCAACTCATTTTTCTCGGTGATAAAATCAGCCTCTTTCGTTGCCTTCTTCTTTGACAACGCCTCTTTCAGGATTGGGTAGATGTATTCGTTACAGACATCCATGTGCTTCTTGACGCGACTGGTCCAGAATTCAAACAGGCGCCATGATGTCCCAAAACGGCCCCGGTATGAGGTCGCCAATTGTGCTTCAGTAAAAGCATGGGCGAATTGGTTGGCGGGGTGGTTCATGAAAGCGACGTCCCTCGCGAGTGGTGAATTGCGGGGATAAACAAGTCCTGCGGAAAGCGAGCAAACATCCTTTCCAAACAATGAGTCCGTCGCAGAATCCAGTGTAAACCGGGATATCATATCCTACGTCACAAAGTGAGGAAAACCCTCACAAGGATTTGAGCAAGGTTGGCACCTGGAAATCAACTGGGTAACCTTGTCTTAGTCTCGTTTTCAGCTGCTCTATCGCGTCATCTGCGTGCCTTTCAAACGTTTCAAAGTCGCTAATTCGGACCCTGCTAAAGAACGGGCGGGTCATCGATCGATGAAATCTGGCGAGTAGAACATTTCAGCATGTGGCTGTGTCCCAAATTAAGCATTAGCATACTTCCATATATCCCCTAGACGAAGACGTAAATGAGCCATCGGGCAGTGTAAGAGGAAATGTATCGTACCATCAGAATTAAAGACACCAGTTCCGAGAAGGGAAAGCGCAGCATCATAGAATATCGGCCCTGGATTGGATTCTCAGATTGACCGATGCAACTCCCAGGCACTACATACCCTTAGCAAAGGAGTTGAATTGCGTAGCAAGGATTGCCTGGTAAATCTTAAGTACAAAAAGTCTCTGACGGGAGCGGTGAACGTGCCTTGACATGCTCGGGCTCCGTGGTAACTACCTGCAATCTCCATGAGTGATTTGCATCCTAGCCCCTATCAGAGTTGGATGTACCCTGTTCTCAAAAAGGATCCTCAGCATGATCGTATTGCCATTTTCCCTCAACTGTCGTTGGAATACTTCCCCTGCGAGATGATGGATAATTCGTTGGCATATTGCTCCAAATTGTACATACCCATGTATCCATGGCGGACATTCCACAGACTTGTGAGGAGCAAATCCAGGCCACCTGGCCACTTGCTGGGTACTTTAGGGGGCAATATGGCACCGTGGATCGCAGCCCGACGTTTATCGCGAATGCATGCGTATAGGACCCTGGAGGCCAGAGCTAACGGAAACGTTGCCAGATAGATGGGTATTTGGAGCCAAACGGACAGGTACACATTGCATTGCGTGTCCAGGAGCTGAATGACACAGAACACCAGGGCTGGTGGAAGGATGATACGAGGAGCGTTCGCGATAATGAACACGACACCAGGAGGGAGCTCCATGTTGGGTAGATTCGAAGAATGCGTGTGACAAACCAATGACCAATTTATATACCACGAGATAGCATGTGTTTACCTTCTGGTGGGTAGATGGAATTTAAATGAAAGGTTAAATAGGTGACGCATGGTGCGTGCGTGCGGCAACGTCATGGCACACATGACAAAAATGATCAACCGTGCCAAGAAGAACCGAAGTCACTCAGGGGTTCATGCAGTGTTCCCGACGGGGTATGGAGGTCGGATCGAACGCACGTTCCGTAAGAAGGGCGATGATCTGCGTCACAGAACATCAACCCTGTTTCTGCAGTGATCATCTCTACGCCGGGGTTATGCGGGGATAGGAGGGAACGTGAGGCTCCGGCGCTCAATCCACCGGAAACTCAGAAAAGGAAAACTCACCCTATGTAGCTGAGCAAAAAACCCATTTTTGCCGCCATATCGTAGACTGGTGGCCAATCCAATCCGTCTATGAGGCAAGCCGTCGTATCAGACGGATTGGTCACCAGGCTAGCCATGTCGAACTCTTGCATATTCGGCAGCGAATTTATGATGGACGTGTCGACAAATCGGGCAGGAGTCGCAGCGGGGCTGCCCTTCACATCTTCCGGATCTAGACGAGAAGCTTCCCAAAGATCTCGATGGTGGGGTTCCAACGTGTCCTGTGCAATCTTGGACGTCGGTGGCACGTTCCGAGGTTGCCTCACCGACCCATCCAGCTTAGTTATGAAATGCCTGGCTCACATGTTCTTAGTACTACATGGTACGTCCCGAGTAAATGTCAGAAAAATCCTACCCCACAATCCTGCCATATTTTGGCAAATCTCATAAACACTATTCCCTACCTCCAAATCAGCACTCCAGCAGAAACACAACATTCTCACTTGTTAAGCTTATCATAGTTCTCGTACCATAACTAAGTTCCAAGTTGAACGAATGAAAATAATGGTGTGGTTCTTGAGATCATGGAGTGGGTTATTGTCAATGCTAGTGTCACTCGCCATCGGCGAGTGCCGAAGCGGAGCCTCAAACACAGTGGTCGCGACGGAAGGCGTCAGAATTCATTCAAGCGATATACATTACATAGAGTGCGTGTGGCTGCTGACGATGGTGCTGCGGGTCGTCGAGGGCGGTGATCTTCCACCACGGACCCAGAATATGTCATAGGTCCTGACAGAGCCCTCTGCCAGAGATCTCGCCAATGGGGCTTACAAGGCGATTACCGTGGCTGCAACCGCCCACAAGGTAAGCGATGTCGAGGCAACGTGCACCAGGCCAAGGTAACGAAGAATTTGAAACTGACAATGGACCCATTGTTTTCGTCATGACGTCACGTACACTCACGTCTCTTATACTCCAAGTCTGCTAATAATACTCCTTTAATTGCCCATCCACTGTGTTACGCCCATTCATGTATTGATCATCACGAAAATAGGTTTTCCAGTCACAGACAGGTGCCTTTTAATTAAATATACAATACATACAACTTGCAGTCCTCGTCGAGTTGTACTGGATGAATCCAACAGTGTGTGACATGTTGCAGCAGTCCTTCCAATTTTGGGACCCCGAATTGGGAGCAGGTGCCAAAATAGGGGTAGGGATAATACGGTACATCCCACTATTCCTCGAGTAAACGAGGCGTCCCGGATCGTCTTCCTGCCATAGCGGCTGCCAAGGGATACCATGACGGCCACACGTGCCCTCAACAATCGCAAGCTGCATTGCCGGAATGGCCCGATAATCTCGCTTGCGTACATATCGCCTCGTGAATGTCCCAGATTAGCCATGGATATCATGTTCTTTTTGCATGGTTCTGGGATGATTCATGTCATGAATCCATCATGGCCTTAAACCGGGGTGGTCATCCCACCCCGGAGTTTAAATTCGATCGTGAGGTATAGACGAATCTTGCAAGCGAGATTTGGCAGCATCGTTTTTGTTTTTGCAAGGACCGTCACAAGACGTACTGGTTTCTCCGTTTCAGAGACAGACTCCACTGGGATATACCATAGCTTATAAGTACGCGGAAGGCCAGGGAACAAGCGGTGCCATATCAACGCCAGATTCGTGCCGTCGCTCGTGTCAGCGGTGGGCACGGTCATTTCCGCGGCGAAAAGTTCGGAACATCGGCGGCATATGACCTCGCCACCAGCACACCATCGCACGGGAGATCCTACCTGTCTTATCATCCCTGGTCGAATGGACGACGATGGTTTCCGATGGTGCACCATCATATCTTCCGTCTTGGCTTGCTGCGAATCGTCGGGTCGTATTTTTTTCGTCTTCATAAGGAGTCTGAACTACATCTAGAAGTGGCGTCTCCGGAAATCCTGCCTTGATGTTCCCCAGTGGAAGGAACACGGCAGAGCGGAGAAGCCCAAGATTCTTCCGTGCGGGGGGTGGAAGTCTCTTCGATGGCTTAACCCATTTTGCGACATGCTCGAGGATGCAAACGGCAACGGTGTGAAGCGGTCCCCGGAGATGCAACACTCCGAATCTGATGGAAAAGTCTTTCGCTGTCACCGTCGATGCGAATATCCGGATTGAACCGCTCCGGTGAAATGATCGATAAGATGATTTAATCCATGTTTTAGGGTGGCACATCAAGCGCTCCCTGAAATAGACGGCTCAGATAGTCTGGCTTCCGCAGGGTTCGAAACAATCACACACATCCACCCTGTGGGGCTAGGACTTAAGCAGCAACATCGACATGGAGAGGGAAAAAACGGTCGACTCACGGTGAAGGTACCAATGGAGCAACTTATCGCCCTGGCAACCTAGTGAAACATCCCAGTCGGCAGGTCATTCCAATGGAGTTTGACTGTTCGTGGTTGAAAGGTGTATGGAAACTGAGTTGCGAACCGTGCGGGCTGCTTAAAAGAAGGCGTCTCCGCGCCGATGTACCCGGTTAATTATATTCTGTGATTAGTTGGACTAAGCACCGACAGTCTGGAAGCGCAAAGCAAAAAAAAAAGTGTCTAGATCAAGTCTCACAGGAAGGCGCGACAAAATCATCATTCTTGAAGGCAAGGTCATCGTATCAACTGCCTATAATAGGTCAGCCAGGAAGATACACGAACAAGGATGACTGCATACCAGCTAAATAGGACAGTAGCAAAGAACAGTTTCCGGGAGAGATGGCAGATTCATGGCCGGCACCGTAAGTAATATAAGTGCAGTGGGGGAACATAAACACAAACAGACACGATAAAATGGGGAACCGCGGTTGCCACAACCAAGAGGGCAGTAAAGTTATATGACGCTCTTGCCTAGTTGGTTTGTTCATTAAAATTTGTGTGAAAACTCTTGTACAAATTGTTACCGACGTGACCAGAGACGTCCGGGCTGCGACCTGTCAACAGGAATAAGCGACGCTCACTTCAGGGATGGCCCCAGCGTTGTTGATCCAGACAGAAAAGAACATCGGGGCCGTCATCGCAATCTGGTGGATTTCCACCACTGTAGGAGATCTTGGAGACGTTGCAGTACCGAGATAGCCCTCGGAACTTGTGGCCTTTGAGATCCAGGGTGGTTCTGACCTTGCAAAGCCTGTCCAATTTGCAGTCGCGTCCAGGTAAACCCAAAACCGAGTGTCGAGCGATGAGTAAATGTGGATGAGGTAGACAATGCATGCCTCAACCCGGTGATAGACGATTCATCGGCCGTTGATGTATGATTATACCATTTTTGTAAATTCGAATGATGGTACGACGCCTCGAATTTTGCGAACACGTCTGACTGAATAACCCTATTCAACGTCCGTGACTGAGCAACTCCTGAGCGTTCGAGCAAAGAGTCCTGCAAGAGTGGCAGAGTGAGTATATTGATTAGTAGTAATGACTTGAAGAATCTCTATCCAGACATGGACATTAACATAGCTCGTGCCTCGTGGTCCGCGCTAGCTAGGACCTCTGCGCGTCGTATTGGTTCCACTTATGACACGGTAGACACAGGGGTGGATGACAAACTCACTGGCGCTCGATTCTAGGTGGTGTTGAGTCACGACTGATCGACAAGCAGAGAAACAGAAACGGTTAGCAAAGCAGACAAATAAGACTGCCCGCCCATGTACTCAGTCTTGGCGCTGCGCGTAGTGGTATACTATCGGAAACCGAGAAACCCCGTGGCTCGTGTAGGGTGTTTTGTGTTGTTTGTAGTCGGCCTAGACCACTCTGAGCTCGTCTCACATTCGCCGATCGTGCTGTATTCATGCGAGGGCCAACATCTTGTAAAACCTGCCGCCTGACGGGGTGTGTCAGCGCAAGCAATAGAGCTTGGAATGATGGAGGTACCAAGGAGCGAAAAACTTGATAAAGACAGGTTCTTGGGTGAGGAAGTCGTCAAAAGTTAGTCATCGAACAAGATGACCGTCCCCAAGGGGTTTGCGGAGAGGCCTGAACGACGACAGTGTCAGGGTTGGCGTTCCTACGTCCTTTTGCATCGTCGGCTGTTCTCTGCCACCTCCCGTTGTGACATCGGCTGCCGCAACACGGTTGCACAAAGAGCAAGGCTAAAGTCCGTCTCATACTAGTCACGCGTAGGCTTGTGAACACACTGCACGCGAAATTCCCGCTCAGCAGAAGTAGGGATCGGCACGAGAAAGCTCTTGCACCTCAGTCCAACACAATCTCAGCGCATTACGAAGTCAGTATCACCATGACAATGCTGAAAAGCAAAGCTGAATAAAAGCAACGGCACTCTACTACCAGGTCAACATGTCGTCGGATGTCTACTGAACCGGCCCAGTTTAGAAGCACTCTGCAGAAACAAGGCTGAGACATGCCATCAAGCGCCAGTAAAAGACACGCACTGCGATGAACGATTCCAGGACCAGACTCGTCATACTCCTGCTTGGAGCACCACAAGTTCTGGAAGGTGCTAAGGGAGGCAAGGATAGAACCACCAATCCAGACGGAATATTTGCGCTCTGGCGGTGCGACAATCTTGACCTGTGGCAAGGAGTGAGACGACCATTGATCCAGCCCTCAACCTGGGTGACGTACCTTCATGCTCGAGGGCGAGAGGGACGTCAACTCTTTTTGCATCCGGTCCGCGATACCAGGGAACATGGTGGTACCACCAGAAAGGACAACGTTGCCATACAGATCACGACGGATATCGAGATCGCATTTGAAGATGGAGTTGTACCTTATCAATAGGGTAAACGGTGATGCATTTCGACGTGTCCGAGTGACTTACGTGGTTTCGTGAATACCTGCAGCCTCGAGTCCAAGGAAAGCAGGCTGGAAGAGAGCCTCAGGTGCACGGAAGCTGGAGAAAGTTAGATGCCGGATTACGCCATGAAAGACAGTACTGACCGCTCGTTGCCGATCGTGATGACTTGACCGTCGGGAAGCTCGTAGCTCTTCTCGAGAGCAGAGGATTGGGCGGCCGTCTGGAGTTCCTGCTCAAAGTCGAGAGCAACATAACAGAGTTTCTCCTTGATGTCGCGAACGATTTCACGCTCCGCAGTCGTCGTGAAGGAGTAACCACGTTCGATCAGGTTCTTGATTAAATAATCTGTCAAATCACGACCAGCAAGATCGAGACGAAGGATGGCATGAGGGAGAGCAAAACCCTCATAGATTGGAACAGTGTGCGTAACACCATCACCAGAGTCCATCACGATACCAGTCGTGCGACCGGATGCATAGAGGGACAAGACAGCTTGGATGGCGACATAGAAGGCAGGGGCGTTGAATGTCTCGAACATGATTTGAGTCATTTTTTCACGGTTAGCCTTTGGGTTGAGGGGAGCCTCCGTGAGCAGGACGGGATGTTCTTCTGGAGCGACGCGTAATTCGTTGTAGAAAGTGTGGTGCCAAATCTTTTCCATGTCATCCCAGTTCGTTACAATACCGTGTTCAATAGGGTACTTGAGCGTGAGGATACCACGCTTCGACTGAGCTTCATCACTGGACAATGGAGCTAAGCGACACGAGTGACCAGCAAGTTAGGCAACAGTGCATACCCAACGTAAGAGTCCTTCTGGCCCATGCCAACCATCACACCTTGGTGACGAGGACGACCGACAATAGAACTGTGAATTTACCGTTAGATATTACCAATCGGAAACCCTTGACCACGTACGGGAACACAGCGCGGGGAGCATCGTCGCCTGCAAACGAACGAGTCAGACGCGAAGCAAAGGTAGTAGTAGGCGTCAAGTACCAGCGACTAGAGAAACAGGTCAGCAGACGCTCCGTCAAAGGTTGGATAGCACTTACAGCCAGCCTTGCACATGCCGGAACCATTGTCAATAACCTGGGCACGGCAAATGGATGAGAGTGTCGTCGACATCGGGCAAGGGGACTTACGAGGGCAGCTACTTCGTCTTCCATGGTGGATGTTCGTGAGGTAGATTGGGTCAGGTGGGGGAGCGATGGGAGGAGATCAAGCCTTGGCCTGAGGTCCTGATCAGTCAGAGTATTTCAGCTTTCAAACCCCGTCTCTGCAATGTACAAAACAAGGAAAAACACATCATATCTCGGTGTAGGCTGTGGCACTGCTGCCGCGCCCGCTGTCCGCAGCAACGACAAGAAAATTTTATACACCTGCGGCTGTGGAGTCCCAGTCAGGCCAGATCGAGGGAAAGAATAGTACACTCGGTTTAATACACCGAATTTAGGGTGGGCTTGTTACCCCCACGCCGGAAAAAACCTACTGGATATATGTATTGCAGGACCGATGTAGGACAATCGTCGCCTGCTCTGTCTGGCTGCAACGCGACATCCAGCCTGGTGCATTCCAACTACTGTCTACTTGCTGCGTCTGACACAGCCTGCGAAGTGTTCCTTGATCAACCGCGATTACACCTGCCATAACCGGATGGATCGCCGAGAAGTAGGGTTTGTCCTCCGAACTGCAGTCATGGTGTCTTGACCCGAAAGTCCGGGTGACAATGTTGACTGTACAACTTTGATCGAACACGCGAGACGACGACTCGCCCGTGCGAATCGGTCAGCCTCCCCTTGTGACATTCCTCTGGTCACCAGCTCCGAGCGTCAGCCCATCACCTCGATTCCCGGATATGCCGCCAGCGCAGAGCACCTTTGTCACAGTGCCAACGTCTACGTCATCGTCCAACCCACCCACCCATCGGATATCCATTCCCGGCGTCATCGTGCTCGCCCTCTTCCTATCCCTGATGGCTGCTCTGGCCATCGGCGTCATCCACCGCCAACGCAAGCACACGGCGGCCTTCAAACGCAAGCAAGACACGATCTCCCAACAGCTCCCTTCTCGATCTGGATCTGGCCATTCTTGGTTCCCCCGCTTCGAGGCCAGGGCAACCGCAACCTGCGCAAATGATCCGACCGCAGTGGGTGCGCTACACGCGACGAGCGTCCTGCTGGCTGCGGCACCTTGCCAAGTGTTTTCCCCACCCATGTCGATGCACTTTAGGATCCCTCTCGAGGACAAGACTATCCTCATCCTCGGCGCGCCGTGGCTTCCCTTCCCGTGCGGAGCGCAGTACTGCGGTGTTCCTGCGGTGAGGATCCGAGCGCCTTGACTTTGTCTCTGAATATGCCTGACGTCTTGTTCCACGATATTCCAGGAATGCATCGATAGCAACTCCTGTGACGATCATAGCTTCCGTGATCTTTCCACGACCTACCATGACTTGTCCGCTTCTCTGGCCACTCTCGATCATCGATCGCCATCCCACGTTGGTTATCGGCACCGCATCGACACGCATACCTCATCCAATAACAAGGAATCTTCAGCGGCATCAATGCACCAGGATGGGGATCTGGGAGGTTTCTCAAAGAGATGGAAGACGGAATATATCGCTTGACAATAGAGCTAACGTACAACAACGTCGCTGAATAAATATCGTGCATACATTTACATAGGTCGATCTCCTGAGCCCTTCAGCTCAGGTATCCGTACCCGGCCCCGTTTGCGCCTGCGGGTAATAAAGACCATGGAAACCGAAACCGACGACACACCCCATGCTCGCTCTCCCCACCTCCTTCATGCTCTTCGCGTCCAACACCAACAAGTAGCTCTTCTCCGAATGCCCGTCAAGCACAACGCTCAAGAGGGCGCCGTCGTCTTCGGTGGTGCCCTCAGGGTTGGGGACGAAGATCGGCTCACCCGGGCTTTGTCCCTGCACGGACCAGTACGTCGGTGTGCGCGCTTCGGTGTCGTACTTGACGATTCCATCAAAGAAGGTGCTCAAACCACGATCACAGACACCGTAAATGTATCGCGAGGGCTTGGTGAGCAAGCGAGGATTGATAACCGGAAGGTCACACGAGTGGTCATGCTCTGCGGTCCACTCGGTGACGGCTTCGCGGGCGTCAGTGGGAGCATCGATGGTGGTGTTGACCCCGGGTAGCCGCCAACGCCGCAGGAATACGTCACAGCTCCTACTGCGTTCCTCACCTACGTAGTCGAGGGAACCGGGAGAAGTGGATTTGATGCGGTTGTAATAAAAGCGTTTCAACACGTCCAGGTTGTTGTAAATTGAAAGGTCGGCGACGATGTCGATCTGAGCGGGGTCTGAAGGAGAAGGCTCTTCCCATGCATTGACGGTGTGGAAACAGAAGAAGGGGTCGCACTCGTATCTGGCGATGACTCCTTTACCGTGTTTGCGGTCGATGACATACCACACCGCTTTCTGGGACGGGTCGAATGGAGCAATGGCGTCCAGCAAGTTCTTCTCCCACAGGACCTTCGCGCCGCCCCACGAATATTGCCCACCCCAAACACACAGGATAAAGTAGTTCTCCGTAAGAAGCGAAGAATGCAGGTAGGCACCGGGAGCGTCAGTGATGGTGGCCAAGATGTCCGTCTTTCCGGTGGCAGCAGACACGCGGAATACTCTGTACGTCTGGTGTCTGCCAAGAGCAAGGTTGTAGTTGAAGATATCTCCTGTGACCGGGTCTGACTTGGCGTGCGCGGCAGAAAGATTTCCGGTGAGTTCGGGATGCAGGACAGATTGATTGACAAGGCCCATAGGCTCGAGTGTGTCAGGCTCGATCTCGCGCAGCTGCGCAGCGTCTGTCTTGACCCAGAGAGACTGTATACCCGACGCATGACCCCCTTTCTTCTTCTCACCGGTCGTATCGATATCCTTCAGACCGGGTGGATTTGCAGAGAGGGTGACGCCGACATTAATTTGGTTTTCCGGTAGCCTCTTCTCCGGAACGAACATGGACATGACCTTTTTGAAGAAGCTGATACATGGATCACGCTTCTGGCCGAAGCTGAAACCGGACATTTTGCCGGTCGTACGGATTTTTTCTATCAGAGGGTCGACACTTCGACGAGAGTTGTAGATGACGCGCGTGGATAAGTCAGATTGGATGATTTGGAAACGGTGGTTTTGCGAGAAGCCGTCAAACCAATGGTCAATGGAGAAGGTCTTCCCGTTGTCGTCCTCTACTTGGTAGCCCCCAGGACCCGTCCGATACAGGGTTCCGGAGATGTAGGAAGGAATGTTGCCAGATACTTCGAGTTCGACTGGTTCCCTCTCTTCGTGAATGACGTCAAACTGCAGCGTTGGTGGTTAGCGACATCGCGTGTCAAAAAACTGAGCGCACCCCTGCATCGTTTGGCCAGTTGTTGAACGTTCTGGACATGATGGAACGCGTGTGTTGGCAGGGGATTGAATGATATGATGCGGTCACCAACCCCTTTTTGATGTGCGTTATGTAAAAGCAGTGCCAATTTGCGAAACGCGGTCATGTCCACGTCGCACTGCCACATACTTTCCGAACTCCAAGTTTCAAGTTTTACCGAAAAACCTGGTTCAGGTGAAGAGGGACAGTGCATGATAACCCCTACTAGTCTGAAGATGATCCGCCGCGGTTTAGATGCACTTCTCGCTTTCTTTTGTCTAGCCGAGTGTTGACGTGGGCCAGAGCAATGATGATGTGGTGGTGGTATCAAGTCTCCTCACACTGGTCTGGCACTTGGCGCACCGAATTTTCCGAAAATTTGGATGTTCAGTACTGTATGATGAGTGGCTGGCGTTTTGGTATGTTACACTTCGCCACGGTGTTACCTACCTGACTGTCAGCCTCTCGACTTCCACCTACTTAAACCGGTATGTACCCTCATTCTATCTCGTTTTCAGTCAGTCTGTCGCTTTCTGTCGTAGTCCTTCATTCGATCTCCAGTTTATCTATGGCACCTCAAACACCCTCGGCCGTTCCTCCTGCAACCCAGTCTTATGCCCTCCCGTCGCCTGCACCACCGCATGGTGGTTCCCCTCTCTTCATCCCCCTGTTGCTCTTCATCTTCCTCGGTCTCTGCCTTGGGTATACGCTGTCCTATGTCCTTTACCGAATCGTCATGGCCCATAAGCGTGAGTCGGAAGGCGATGTTCTAGAGTCATCCGACCGTGGCGTCTCCCGGTTTATGAGTGAGTCGCCTTTCGTTCGCGTCTGGTGGATGGCAGTGATTATTGCATACCAATCACCTCCTTAGATGGTGCTCGCCTCACGCTCAACCTTGGCAACGGTCAGAAGTCTACACCGTCTGCTATGAGCGAATCCCCTAACGTGTGTCCCACGATCTATGGTAACCGATGACTTACCTCTTCATTCAAGACTCAGATGCCCGACGAGGAGAAACCTCTCACAGACCCGCCGCGCATTGATCTCCAGGAGGCCCCAGCAAGCAGTCCGGCAGAGTCTTCTTCCACGCCATTCATAATCCTCACGCCGTCTTTCTCCACAAACCCCAGTCAAGAGCTAGCTGGAGTACGACTTCAAGGAGAGCACGGTCCGACCGAATCTCAAGCGTCGGCCCCATCCCCGACCCCGGCCCAGCAACCTGTTTCCGAGCGTGCCGCCGCCAAAACTCTCTCGCAGGATCGTGCGGAAGCGATCGCACTGGATCCAAAGCTCGCTCCCGTCCAGGGTCCCCTCCGTCCTCTATCGATGGTTCCAAGTCCGACCCGCAAGAGACGCACCCTCTTTGGTCTAGGCTTCAAACACGTGCGCGGGCACGGAGGCGATTCAGAAACGGGTCCGGAGGCGCAATGATACCCGAATCGCGCCACGACCACGTATCTCCTGTTGGCACATGGATATTTTTTTCGCGTGTGTTGTTTATTTTCGAGTTGCCTTTTGCCAGTGTGTGCGCCGTGTATTCTCTTTCATGTTTTCAGCATACTTGCCTTGGATTGCCCTCTGGCAAGACTGTTAATGTACCATAACACCCGGTACAATCGAGTTGGAAATAATCTGAACTTCGACGACTTCCTCATGATGGTTTTCCCGCGAGGGTCTCAGAGCTAAGGTAACAAACAAGGATGCCGCTTATCGATGGAACCGTCGTCCCATTCCTTGTATACTCCAACGACGCAGAAGAATGTCCCACTTTTGTTCCCGTCTATCTGGTGCTGATGCAATCGTGTTTCCGTTGTTTGTCTTCCGGAGCAGAAATGGCAGCGCTCAAGTCGCTAAGCTTACAGACTGAGAGACAAACAACTGGTAACTAGCCTAATAACCCGTACAAACCTGACGTTAAATATGGTATCGACAACTATTGATGGCATGGGGTACATGTACACATTCGGGGTGAAGGGACCCTTTGATCAGCAAGTGAATCGCTCAGTTGCGCGAATAGTGCCTCGATGGCCGCATCTCTGACTTGGAGCGCACGAATCGACCGTCGACTGCATCAGTCTTTCGAACGACTTCATACGAGTCCTCCAACAACCTCCTCTTCTCGTCTGTGACTGAATCCGAGCGCTTCAAGCCCCCTGGGGGCCTCCGCATGGTCGTGTGGCGTCTGACGGTTTCGACGACCCCCTGCACCTTGGGAATCGCCGTTTGGACCAGTTTTTCGCTCGTTGGGGGCTCTATGCCCGACTGTGCGGCAGTGATATAACCCGCCGGGAGAATATCCCCAAACGTCTTGGCTGGCTTTTCGGACCACTGCCTCAGCGCAGGGTCGGGAATCTCTGCAAGCAAAACGACTCGGTCAGCAAGTCCGCCCAAACGCCGAAGAACCATAGTGTGGTCACATGCCTGTAATAGTGACGTTACGACGGTGTGGAAGAGGTGCAACGACGGGTTTGAGGACACCGTACTCGTTGCCAGGTGCACTCTGGTAGAGTTGGCCGGAACGGTCGCGGAAGGTATAACGCTGGGTATCGGCGTCATAAGCGATTCTGCGCATCCCCTCCGGGAGGCGGTATGAGTCCTGATCGCAATTCGGTGTCAATGTCATGCAGGTAAATCATTTTGGTCACACGACATGGGAGTTGGCAGCAACTCGACAACGTACCTCGTTGAATTGTGAAAACCGGCCTCTACTCATGGTTGGAAGTGTGGCGACGGTGGTGGTGGTTGGTAGGGGAGACGTGTGCACGGTATTTAGAGCATTCGGTAACTCCATCATGGCCACAGTGTGGCGTTTCTAAGTAGAAGGTTCTAAGTGGCCCATAGGGGGCACAGCTATAGGTTAAGACACCCCCAAATGGAGGGTCATTCCACAGCCTGACCCTGCCACAACTCGAGCCGTCGCTCCAGAGGTCCGTAAATGATGTCAATGATTCAAGAAACAGAGCCTTCTGAAGCCTTTGGTAGACAGAGCCTCCTCAGCAGCACTGTTTCTATTTACGTAGTAGCTATGCTGCTCCAAGCTCACCCCATGCGAAAATGCTCGTCTCCCCCGAGCTTGCCAGAAGCAGTGTCAATATTTACCGAGCGCACTGTCCCCTCCCCATACACGACCCCAATTCCGTGTTTGGGTGAGCATGTCCCAGGCACTACAGTACACTTTCTCGAGCCGTCCCTCCATAGAGGTCCGTAAATAGTGGATGGCATTTCGAGAAGCTTTTCATGCCAGTTTTATAGCAAGTCTACACTTCATCTCTAGCCATTTGTCTAGCTTCTTCGGATCCCGATCAATATCCACATTGTACTACGCCGGGGTCCGAATAGAACTTCGGGCCTGCTCTTGATCCAAGACCACTTTCATTGACCGTCTCAATGATCTTTCCGGATCTCCAACACTTCCTAGCTGTCTTCCAGCCATTATCATCCTTTCTAATGCACCCTCCCATCCTAGTCATTCCAACTGTGAACCTTGGTGCCATAGATGATGCTACCAACACCATGAGCTTTCTTGGGATTCAATATGCTGCAGCTCCAATTGGTATGTCAAGGATGTGTTGAGTTTTCTGCTGAAGTTTAATCTTCATCACTTAGGAAACTTGTGATGGGCCACACCTCAATCCCTGTTGAATGTGTCTGGCTTACAGAAAGCTATGATGCATCCTGAGGAATGTTATCAAGCAGTTTATGGAGACCTGCAGGCAGACCTGTCTCAAGCTCCAGGCCTACACCTTCCATGAGTGAGTCAGAGGACTGTCTCTTTCTCAGATGTATGCTTGTTGCCCAAATCTGTTGCAAGCATGAGAAAGCATAACAATTTGTGCTGTAGTGTGTATACTCCAGGTAGCATTGTCACTTCTGTGGTCAGGAGAACTTCCTGTCATGGTCCTTGTCTGGATACACAGTGGTGGGTGTGTTTTATGTATTTGTTGCCTGGTGAGGGGCTTCTGATGAGCATGTAAAGGTATATTTTCAGTTCCTCAAGCTAGTTCAATGGTGCAGATTTGATTGTGGAGTCCATTCATGATGTTATTGTGGTGATGATCCAATATTGCCTTGGTTTATTTGGCTTCTTAGCTGGTGAGGCAATGAAATCTGGTGGTGCACTGAATGCTGGTCTATGTGAGTTTTGTTAGATGGGAATCTTGCCATGTATTGAGATTGCACTACAGTTGATCAAAACTATGCTCTGCAATGGGTGCAAAAACATGTCAGCACTAGCTTCTTTTAATATGCTTCATTGGACTGAGCCCAAAAAATAATGTAAATTGCTATGTTTGGTGGTAATCCAACCAAGGTGACAATTTGGAAAGAGGCAGCATGTGTATCTTGTTTTCAGTGGATTTTCTACAAAGCCTGCTCACAGATTTTGTTGTATGGGTGGTGGATCTGTATTATGGCATACATATCATTGCCCATGATGGAAATACAGTGATCTTCAAAACCATTACAATGTTTAATCTCAACACAGTGAATGAATCAC
>JBBPTO010000904.1:0-20950 GCA_038094155.1 Pulveroboletus cf. aberrans | reverse complement strand
AGACATACTGCTCAGCATTCATCTTGCCCTCTACCCCTGCCAAGATGCCAATACCATTTCAGCCCATACATTCCAAAACCATCAAGGAATCTCCTCCAAACTGTACCATTCTCTATATCTTCCTGTCCTGTAAAGGCTTACCTGCCATTTTTCATACATACTTTCTTTCATCTGACCCAATCCTGTTAAGTTTGGTTTTATCTGACCAAATAACCCTAGTCTAGTCCTCTACAGTCCAGTTTTGATACTTAAGAGCAAAGGCTAGCTTCTGTTTTCTATATTTGACAGATAGAAAAGGCTTTTACTTCTTGACCACAGCCTTCAAGAAATCAGACTTGAGGACATTGTAAACAGTTTGGGATGAGATAGGAGAGGAGAGGGCAGAATTGATGAGATGGGTTGCTTGAACAGCATTTTCCACTTTCCCAGTGGTAGTACTAGTAATAATCCTTCTCTTATTAGTAGAGAAAACCTTGAAAGAACACTCTAGCTTGATGTTTTCCTTCTCTAAAAGGTATTATTTGATGACTCTGGCCACAGTTGACTTCTACAACCTAGTTTGAAAGGAGATCTGATGAATAGAGAGACCGGATTCAGCAAGGAAGAGAATATTAGCTTTAATAGAGGTAGAAATGGAGTTCATGAGGACATTGATTAACTGAGTGGGATGAGTATTGGTTATACACCTTAGAATTATGTAATTTACATAATCACTCAGGGTCAAGGCATAGCATTCATCAGAAGCTGTCATATTCTTATGTTATTTACCAGATAATGAATCACAGCATGACACTCAAATAAGTGTCCCAATGACATGTCATTTTAAAATGGCTGTAACTCAGTGGCATGACAACCGAACTACATAATCCAAGTGGGGTTAGAAAGCCCAGAGCAAGTACTACCTTCGCTCCTGCAAGTGTTTGGCCTTGTTTGGTTTCTTCACTGGCAATTAACCAATCCCTTCAAAATGCACCAACATTGGGACACTTTTTTGAGCCACTGTAAGTAAGAGGAACATAAAGTGAAATGTAGAAGTATCATATGAGAGTTCATAGGGTCAGGAAATGAAGAAACATAAAAGGAAAGCAAGGTTTGGATCAATCAGAATAGGTCTAGTGGGGGAAAGGATCTCCAGTATCAGAGGTCTAATATGAACCTGAGTGAATGATATTGGAGATGGATTGAAGGGAGTTATGCAGGGTTGGAGTTAGCTTAAGGGGATTTGAAGGTGTTTTGGAAGTGTAGGTATAGAACTAGCGATGAATATGATACTAACTTAGGATTCCCACTCAACATCTTCAAGTTCCTTGTGGCCTTGATATGCACAGAACTCCTGAGTGACTTCTATTGTCAAGTTTGAAACTGTAGGAGGAGCACAGAGCATTTTGAAGAGGATATCATCAGAGCTGAACTCAGAGTTAAAGTAAATCTTCAAGCCCAGTTCTGAAAGGTTGTAGTTTCACATTCACAATCTTGCCCTTTCTCACTACCATTTTCAATTTTTCACAATCTTAAGGTTTATGCTTTGTAAAATGATGAGCATTAATATTAGTTCTCATTAGACAGCATGATAATAGGGAAACTCCTGTTAGTATTGTGATCCAACTCAGAGCCTTCATTGAACAGTTGATCAACAGGTCTGGACTTTGCAAATGGCTTCCTGACTTGCTTTGCTATACTGGCATGATGTTTCAGGCCCATTTTTGCTCTTTGTGATAAATCCTTTTGATTATTGTGATGCACCAGAGGAACCTAGCAAAAATAAAACAATCATTAAGCCACTATCTCAGAGTTGATATCAGATAGGTGACTGACCTCTCTTCTTGTCTTCTTAGATTTATTTTCACTGTCCTTGTCCTCTGACTCCATAATGATCCTGGGTTCGAACCACATTCAAGTCTGAACAGTGGCAGCTTGAGCATCATCAGACTTTATATCTGAGATAGAGTATAAATGCAATCTCAAAAGTGCTTGATCACAGTTCAAGATACAACTAGATGCCAAGTTGACTCACTTCAGAGTTGAGTGACATTACTGTCACTTTCAGGCTTGTTTTGATGTTGTTTTCTCACACATGTATGTTCTCACCTCTGACTCAGATGCATCTACCTCTTGCATACAGTGTTCACCTTAGCAAAATGTCATTTCCAGGCCATTGTTCTTCAATGTAAGATCAAAATAATTGAATCAGATACATGACTGAGCCATCTCAACTTCTTGTTGAGATTCTGTGAATCAAACACTAGGTCTTGTGCTCAGTTAATACACACAGACTGTTGTGATACTATGCTATTCATGTCACTGAAGATATAGATCAAGCATTAAGCTTGACTCATCAACAAGTTAAAGCTAATAGAAGATTAAAGTGAAATCTTATTACACTTCTCAAGGATCAACCACATGATGATCTAGATGCAGTCTTTATGACTCAGCTATGATGTTGTCAGTCTGAAGCTTTCCTAGCTCCACAACTGCTATATTGGATTGATTCAGATTTGACCCCACTTATTTTAAATATTTGGAGTGATCTGGTAGATCCTCTGATGTCATTCTGACATCATCAACCTTATTATAGATATATTACATACAAGTACATACAGGTTCCTTAAAGGTTATCAGCACTGTGATGTCATTAATAAGAAGATTCATCTTCCCTGGAGATCAACCTTCTAAGAAACTCACAAGGGTTGATCTGATCAATATCAACTTACCCAAACTTGGTCACAAGAACTTTAGTCTCTGTCTCAGTGAGTATCCTTGGCTCACCTTTCCCTTCTCTGACCTGTGCAACAGGAGTACTCTTGTACCCACCTGTTACTTGTTTCCACTCCTTTTCAACCTGATTTCCAAGAAACTGTGCTGTGATATTCCATACAGCCCATCCATTCTTATATTGCTATAGAATAGGGCACTCAATTTGTACCTGTGTATATGCTGACACTAAATAATAAGGAGTAACTGATAACATTACCTTTAGAATAACCTTTTCAACTAGCATTCTTTTTCTTGCTTGCTGAGTGGGCAATTAACATCAAAGAACTTGAAGGCAATGTGGCAAATATGAAAATTAGTAATGTAGTTTTATTTTGTCTGTAAGTCAAATTCGTATTGTAACTCATGCTAATGTGGTTATAGTCAGGCTTGCTAAGCTGCATGGCCTTGACAAGGCTGTATGTGCCAGGACCTGTTCATCTTGCATGTTGTAAAACAGCTAAATGCCTTGAAGTGAAGTCCTAAGGAATAAATAGTGTGTGAGTGAAGTTCTTGTCCCAACGGATTGCAGAGAGAGGAATGAAAGGGTAGATGACTGTATTGATGAGTCACTGAGTGTTGGCAGAATGCTGGAAAACTGAGTCTGAAATCCCCTCATCTGGTAGGGCTGGGAAATCAACTATAGTGTTACAGAACTTGAGAAAGAACTAGAAAAATGGAAGGAAAGCTGGACTTCTGGCTTAGGATAGAGGGTAGACGAATTGCATGATGGTGGTAGTGAGGTACTTAGACTCAGCACATTCCAAACAATGTACAGTGAAGATATATGGAAAAAAAGCTAAACAAGCTATAAAAGAACAGATTCAGTATGAGAATGTATTCTGGTGCATGGGAATCTGCTATCCAGAGGTATCCTAGGCATGTGAATCCAGGTCTGGAAGGGTGAATTGGAATGGATTGAAGATGGATTGAAAGCAGATTGAAACTGACCTTCAGACAATTGCTGTATTGACTCAGATTGGAATGAGCAGCAATGCAGAGCGGTCTTGGATTGATTAGAGTGCAGGATAGCAACTACAGATGGCTAGGAATATTGGAATGTCACTGTAGGGAACTCTGGTTTCCCACAATGTCCTTTTTGGTTTGCTATCATCTTTGATGGCTTATTTTGGTCTTCATATTGGTGAGATTTCTTCTTCAATGTTTTTTTTTGCATGATATCTCCATTTGAAAGATCAGAGGTAACAGAAAATGTATAGTAATGTAAGTATTTATGCATTTCCTCCTCTATCTCTCCATAAAGTCTGCTGAGAGGATCTCCAAGCCTGTTGAGGTGTGAGCTCTTCTGCTTGCCAGTCACCTTTGCCATAGTGAATGGTGGGTGAATCAATCACATCTGACTAAGAAATCTGATAGAATCATCATGACAAGAGATCAATTGATCAATTGGTCATTCCATTGACCTATTTTCACACTCTGAAGGGTGCATAATGTAGAAGATCAGTGTCTCCCACTGTGCAAAAGCGCAGTTCATCAATCTCTTAGTCATTGTCATAGTGCAGATCCCATTCCTGAGCAAGCTGAATATTAACCTGAGTGTTGTATGTTCAACCTGTCTCATCTGTCCAACCTGAGTTCCTCAAATATGAGTTGGTGAGTCTGGTTTTGTTTCTTTTGTATTAGTTTCTGTTCTGAAGAACACAGATTTGCTTAGGTCCATTGTACTTTGTGTTTTTATCTCTGTTTGTACTACATATCATTACCATTATCATGGCATCTTGTCACCATACGTACATACTTTATCATCCTAATATATGTAAAGCCTGAGGTTTTCCCAGACTATAAATGTTGTATCTTGAACTTCAGTCAGTATTGAATCTTACTTCCTCTTGATCACAAGTTCAATTTTCCTAGGTATCAAAACAGTTGATTCTGCCTTATTCCAAGCCAAGTTGAGTTAATTTGAGTGCTCCAACCTGAACTCAAAAGTAGAATCTTAGGCCTACTAAATGGAGAGGTCTGGAATCACATTTTCTGGCTCTGCAGTGCATGGTTTTGATTTCTTTCTTTCCTCTATTCCCTTGAATCCCTTTTGTATTGAGTATACTTGCTCACATCCCCATTTACACCATTAGAAAACTCACTCCAGGCTTCCTAGCATCTTTACAACATTCCTAACATTCATGCTCAGACTCCATTGACCCAGGGTGCTGAGGCAGCACCCTTTGGGTGACCATTTTCAAAATGGAAAAGTTGACAATGGAAATTCCTTATATTATTTTTAATGACATGAAATCTAAGCTTTTCAAAACAAGTAGAGTAATTACCCCACTATTACCTACTCATAGCCCTGCTGAGCAGGCACTAATTGGGGGATGAGTGGCAGAGTGCATTATGATTTATCCTGGACTACACTTTTCTCCTTGACTTAATGCTTACATATGCATGGATATAAGTCCCAACTTGGACATCCTTTTCTTTTCATCGCTGACTATGATACCTCGACTCATCACCCGTTCCTATCGCACTTCACGTGCCTCTACTCACTTGCTTCATCAGCAATTCCTTCCACCATATTCTTTCACATTCCATGCTTGCCCTGAACTACTATATGTATATAAACCCACATCATCACACCTATGCTTCTCATTCTAGTCTTACCATTGTAGGGAACGGTAGTTTCCTGTTCTCATATCCGGCATATCCTGCACAATCCAGTTCCTCATATTCAATCTGACCTGTTGTAAAACAACAAAAGGACTCCAGAGTGTAGTCCTATGCAAGAAATAGGGGTGCGAGTGTATATCTCGACCCAAGGGGATTGCAAAGAGAGGAAAGGAAAAAAAGAAGAGGACTATAGGAATGGCTCACTAAATGTCCACAGGACACTGGAAAACTCGAGTCTGGCTTCCCCCCATTCGGTAGGGCTAGGAAACCAACTATATGGGCTGGACTTGAAGGGAACTTGAAGGGAAATGTAGGGAAAAGGCTAGGGAACCGGACTTAGAGGCTTAGAATAGGTGGTGGTAACTTGCACACTGTCTAGGGACAAAGTCCTAGGTACAAAAAGCTAATCCGGGCATACCCAAACGAAGTACAGTAAAGGAAACATGAAAAAGGTAAAAACCCGACCGATTCCGGAGCGTGGGAACGGTTTCCGAGGCGCGGGAACACCGGGTCCGGTGTGCGGGAACTCAGGTCCGGACATCAGACTCAAAACTAACCTTCGGACTTCAACTGACTTGACTTGGATTGGGACGAACAGCAGTGGACAGTCTCAGGTTTGGTAGGAGCGCTGGATAGGGGCTATCTGACCGTGGGAAAACACCGGATATCACTGTAGGAAACTCCAGTTTCCTACACCGTCCTCGTCCGTCACCTGTTGGTAAGTCAATCCTTCATTTCACTACACCGGATACTTGCGTTTGTACATCCAGTCGACCTGGTTTCGTTGACCCGGTCATCAGATACATTGATCCGACGATCTGGTTTTCAATCCAGTTGTGCTCTTTACATGTATTTAGAGTCTCGGATGTGCCCAGACTATAAAAACTGTGTTTTGCATGGAGCACAATATCATCTATCATCCATCTATCACTCACTTGGAATGGGAGTCTTTAATTCATCGTCTTCTGTGATCCAGCCATGTCTGTGATCATCATCTTCAATCCTTCTGTCCTGATCTGTGAAGAATCAAGTCCTGTGCTTGTCAGCTGTGTCTGAAGCATAGGAGCTCTTCCTGATCATCATCCATTTCGCCTCCTGTAAGTCCTGTGGTTCTCTTCCATGGAGCTTTACTCTACGAATTCCCCCTGGGATGAATCAATTGTCCCTTCATTTTCTTTCTTTGTGTTGCTGACCTGCTAGTTTCCTATCCGGAGACCCATAGCAGTCTAGGTTGGTCAACCTCTCTTCACCGGTCTCCTACAACGTCATCCTGACCTCTATCCCTCCTCCGACCCCAACAATGAATCCACTACACTCCTCCCACTGTTGATGTTCATTCAGCTCATTGATTTCTCCCTCGCTTCTCTTATCAAGGATGCCTCTGAGTCAGATCCCCTTGTCCTTAAAACACTCCAGTCCATTGCCAATAATGCTCCTTTGAACCTCCATGCCCATCTCTCCAACTGGCAACATCATGATGATGTCCTTCTCTACAAGGACCTAGTCTACATCCCCACCACCGACCTTCATAAAAAGGTCCTCCTTCACTGTCACAACCATGAGTCCACTGGCCACCCTGGGTATCTTAAAACATGCCAACTTGTCTCCTCTAAATTTTGGTGGCCTGGTCTTGCCCACTACATGCACAAATATGTTGAAGAATGCACTACTTGTCAGGTCAACAAGGCCAACACACACCCCACTGCATCCCCACTCACCCCCATTTGCTTCACCTGCACCCACCCCTTCCAGCAGATCTCCTGCGATCTTATCACAGATCTCCCCACTTCCCCCACAGTCTTTGATTCTCTATTTGTCATGGTCAACCATGGGCTTACTAAGGGGGTAATTCTATGCCCCACTGTGAAAACCACCACCGCCAAGGGTATCGCTACCCTTTTCCTCCACAAAGTCTACTGCCATTTCGGTCTTTACGAAAAGATCATCTCAGATAGAGGCCCATAGTTTGCCTCCACCTTCACCAAAGAATTCGGAAAACTCTTGAACTATGACCTTGCCCTCTTCACTGCCTACCACCCCCAAACTGATGGAGAAACTTAATGCATCAACCAGGAGATTGAAACATACCTTCAGATCTTCTGCAGCAATAACTCCTCCTCATGGCATGAACTCCTGACTCATGCCAAGTTCATGCACAATCACTGTTCTCACTCCACAATGGGAAAGTCCCCATTTTACCTCATGATGGGCTACAAACCCCATGCCCTACCTTTCATTGTCCCCAATACCAATGTCCCTGTGGTGAAAGATTGCCTTAAGTCCCTCACCATCTCCCGAGATAAAGCCCTCGCCGCACATGAACTTGCCTGTCAGACTATGGCTCAGTGCACCCAATCCAAGTTCCAACCATTTGTCAAAGGCGACAAGGTCTGGTTGGAAGCCCACAATCTCAAGCGGAACATCACTAACCCCAAATTTTCCCCAAAACCAGAAGGACCCTTCCCCATCACAGAAGTCCTATCTTCAATCACCTACTGCCTAAAACTCCCGTCCACATGGAAGATCCATCCAGTCTTCCATGCTTCTCTCTTATCATCCTATCATGAAAATGATGTCCACAGCCCCAACTTCACAAGACCTCCCCCAGACCTCGTAGATGGCAAGGAAGAATATGAGATCAATAAGATCTTATGTCACAAATGAACTCTGTCTAACTGCCAATTCCTGATCCAATGGAAGGGCTATACCACCGAAGAAGACTCATGGGAATCTGAGCGGAACCTGAAACATTCTAAGGCTGCCCTAATGGACTATAAGAACCATCACCCCTTCATCTTTCCCTCAGAACCATCGTTCTCGTCACCTCGTAAACATGATCATGTCTCCCCTCTGCAACGTCACCTTCATTGCCAATGACATCGAGGAACCCTCCACCTCCATCATCAACTCCCTATCCACCATCTCCATGCTAGAAGAAACCTATCCGAGACCTCCACCTTCATTGAGCCTGTTGCCAATGAGAACCATCTCCCTTCCCCTATCTTGGCAGATGCCAGCTGAGACAACCTCCCACCTGACTCCCCATTCCATGCCCCTCTCATGGAACTCCATAGGCCGCCTGCCCTATGCCCCATTACTGCCATAAATCTTCCCATTCATGCCCATCAACTTAGATTGTCAACCATCCCCCATCCATATATTGCCGAATACCACGATCACATCTATGACAGACACATGGCTATCCCCATCAGTGCCCACCTTGATATGGGCTCCACTCTTTACTGTCTCATCTGCCTCTTGTGGCAGATGGGCCACCTCAATTTTCTGAACCACCCCACCACCGTCACCATCTTAAGCAAAGCCAACCTCAAGTTAGATATCCTTGCCCACCAGCTTGAACTTGGCGAGTTCCTAGCTGACCTTGATCACTACCTTGCCAAAACCAATACCCAACACTCAGAACCACTACCAGTGCCTATTCCCCCTTTTGCTCCCACTCCTACTACCACCATTGCTATCCCTCCCACATCATTGACCCTGTCCACATCTTCATTCCCTCTTGAGGAAGAGGTGATCGCCCTAATCAATCAAGCAGAACTCTGTCATCGTGAAAACATGGGTGAAGTCATCCTCACTGCCAACAACCTCCACTATCCTCAAGCTTGCTTTCAATGTTGCCGCCTCAGGCATTTTCGAGACCATTGTTCTAAATACTTATGCCCCACCTGCCTTTGATGGGCCCCCAGTCACTGTCAGCAGGAATGCCCTCTTCAATACCCTATGCCTTGGCCCTCTTTCTCTACCTCACCCACCTCCCAGAGGTCATCCTCATTGTCGTCATCCCAAGGAACTCTGCCATCGAGTTCTACACACCAATGTGCCCGACAAACTGTTCATTTCAATCCCTGACAATGCCCTGCATCCATATCAGTGCCCACCCAGAAATTCCCACCTCTTGATGAAAAAGAGGACGACAGAAACTATGCATTCAATGATGCTGCCATGAGCAACATGACCAGTGAACCTTATAGAAACTATAAAGATTTTTGAAGTATGGTGACTTCAATGCTACTAAGGGGGTAATGTTATGATTTACCTCAGACTACACTTTTTCTTCTGACTTATTGCTTACATACGCATGGGTGTAAATCCCAACTTGGACATTCATTTCTTTTCATTGCTGACTATGATACCATTACTCATCATCCACTTCCATTGCATTCCATGCAATTCCACTCCACTTGCTTTGTCAGTGATTGTCATATCCCGGAATCCAACCGAGTCAACTCCGACCTCCGGAACCCAACTCCGCTCATCCCTCCGGTGATCCCTCACCAAATATGCAACTCCGTTGCTCCGGACATCTCATAGATTCTCTTATGTATGTCTCTTGTTCCGTATTTAGATTAGTCTCGCCTTTCTGTCCCCTCCGATGCTGTGTAGCACAGCTCCGGCTCGTTCCTGGCCCGAAGCACAGCTCCGGCACTCAGATATCTGACCTCCATATTATACATCTACATAGCCTCCGACTTTCCTCTGACTATATATACTCCAATTCTGTATGTAGATACTTTAGCCTGAATATCACCTTAGACCACTCCTCTCATCTTCTCTGGTTTCTCTCCAATGCGTCTCCGACCAAGAAGACCGTGACAGTGCTAGGGCACGACACACAAGTCCTGCACCAAGTCTTCACCCCTCCAGACGCGATCCTCCAAACCTCCGGCCATCTCCAGCCATTCGACCCCCTTGACCTCCGATCTCCGACCAGAGTTTGAGCAGAGGAGATCCGGTCTTAACAGTGATTCCTTCCATCATACTCCTCTACGTTCCATACTTACCCTGAATTCCCTTATGTATATAAACCCACTTCATCACATGTATGCTCCTCAGTCTAGTCTTACCATTTACCTCCTACTTTGTGCCACTACTGGAATACATCAGTGTTCCCACTCCGCGATACAGGCCCAAGGGTAGCCTTAATACCTTCTTGCTCTTTGTCGCTTCAAACCACCCTTAAGAGAGAAGTCTCCATCATCAACCTTGCATAGAAGGTCTCCTTGTCACCACCCTTCAAAGGGAAGTCCTCATCATCTGTCCTCATTAGTAGGCAGACTCATTTGTCCACTGTTAACTTGGTAGTATCCTTCATCGCCAAACCTCACTAGTAGGAAGGCTTCTTGTAGACGTCTTGCAATTGTCAAGCTCCATCGTCCTTATCCATGATTGAGTTCATAGCTCTAACAGTCCTATGCCTGCCCTTGTTTAGGTCAGCCATAACAGTACCAAAGGTAATAGGTTCCATCTCATCCATATAAGAGGTCTTCTTTTCTGGGATAGGAAGGTCTCTGATGCTAGCATCAGGCAGAAAAGAGTCAGATGGTAAACCACCAAGAACAAACATCTCAGCTTTCTTCTTCACCAACTTCTTCACTCTTGAGGGTCTCATCAATTTCTCCTTAGAGTAACAAAGAGAATCAATGGTTTCAAAATAAATTTGAAAGTCCAGCCATACCATCATCTATGTCTGTATTGACAGGATGATCCCATCCAGCTTCACCTATCTTAGAAGAAAAAGAACATTGTTCTTCTTCAACCTCCATATGATCTATAAAATGATCACATGGGTCATAAGTATTGACCATGGTGTCGAAATCAGCTTCAGTGAACTGATTTGAATCAAAACTCATGATAGCATTTGCCATAACTTCATTTGCTTTAGCAAGCTGTTTCTCTTTCCCTTTATATGACTGGCAATGTTCATACCAATCTCTATTTCCTTGTTTTGAGGGTCTCTTCCACTTCAAAGAATTCAAATTGGAGAATTGTGGTGAGTGGTCAGGATAATTGTCCTTCTTTTGGTTCTTCCAACAGTTTTCCCATGGAGGACCACTGCAAATCACATTGGTATGATGAACAGAGGAAAAGGGGTCTCTGCTTAAGTGTGAGGATAGGAAGCATCCCTTCAAGGATCTAATGTTGATCTCTTGAAGTATAGCCTGTTGGACGTTTTGTAGAGTAAAGTCCTTTTGATCCATGACATGAATCAGAGTAGAGCAAAGGGAGTCAAAGTTGTCAGGAAGTTGGGCAAGCATAATCATGGCACAAAGTGATTCAGGTAGAACCAGACCAGCATTTTGCAGGTTCTGATAATGCAAGATCATTTGATTGATGTCTTCCATGGCATGAGGAGGTCTAATGTGGAGGTAAAAGATATTATGCAAGAAGTAGAATTGCCCAGCAATTCCTCAAGAGGCAAAGCATTCTCTGAGAGTAGACCATAACTGATAGGTCATGGAACAATAATGGATAGTTTGTATGGCGCCAAAACCAGAGGTGAAGGATTGGTGTGAGGAAGGAAGAACTATGTCAATGATGGTATCATTGATAGTGAAAGCCAGATATCCAAGGACTTTCTAATCTGATTGCTTCCAGGAGTCGATATTTCCAGAGGAAATATTGCTAGTAGTAGCAACAGTTCCATCAAAGAAACCTCCACATTCAATGGTATTGAAAATAGATCAGATTTGAGCAGACCAGATAGAGTAGTTACTCTGTCCTTCTAGGATGGGGATGTGAGTGATAATCATGCTTTCAATTTTGATATCAGTGACAGCAGAAATAGTAGTGGCCATTTATGTAGAACAAGTTCTTCAGCTTTGTTTCCAATGGAACTTAAAATCACCATTTATCAAGAAATCATCCTTTTATTGATCAATCTCATATATACATGCAAAAAAGTGTCCAATGCTCATAAGAAACCTCACCTATATCTATGCCTTTGATTCTGCACATTTCTCCCATGCTTTTTCTGATTCGAGAACTTTCTACAAAAGGAATGAATCTTCATGCCCTCATATCAACCAGCCATGATCTCATAAACAAGATCATCATTTTCAGAAAGACAATTTTTCTTTAATAGTTTCTAATGCTTCTTTCAAGGCTTAGATTCTGGTAAGTTGTGTCAAATGTCATGGTGTTCTAGATCAAATTCTGCATTTCACCGATGAACAGTATATCCAGGAGGATTCTGGATGCAGTGAGGGTGGTACCAATTCCATACATCAAAGTATGTGTTGGCAACCATCATAGATTCTCAAAGTCTAGCATGGGGATCTCCAGAACAATAAGGATCGTTTGGGTTAATTGGTCTATCAATTGGAGGAAAGATATCTCATCTTAAAACCTCAAAACCCTGAAAATGTACATATGCAGATGGAGTGGAGTTATAAGTCTCAGAAGGAAAAGCCCAACCAGTACCACTATAGGCAGAGAAGAGAGTCTTGTCTTTGTACATGAAGAAGCAGGGGAGGATACTCTGATCTGCCATTGTAGTCTCCACAGTTGTGATCTCGAAAGGATCAACAATGCAGGAGTAGTTAGAGTGAATTTTATAAGGCAGGATGTCAGCTGTTTCCAGAAAGGGTATGTCAGTTTCTTGGAGAAGATCTAGCTGACAACAGATTTTCTTCAATGGAAGGGACATGGGTGCTTGAAACACTGCTTCCCTGGTAGATCCATTCTCCAATGATATCGTCACTGTAAACAATTCCAATTTTGTTCACAACATGTCTTCAAAGGTGCTGTG
This sequence comes from Pulveroboletus cf. aberrans, assembly GCA_038094155.1. Taxonomy (NCBI): domain Eukaryota; kingdom Fungi; phylum Basidiomycota; class Agaricomycetes; order Boletales; family Boletaceae; genus Pulveroboletus; species Pulveroboletus cf. aberrans. Next base: position 8,022 of record JBBPTO010000904.1, on the reverse strand, counting down.
ATTCATCTGAAGTAAAGCAAGCTTCAAGAGCAGGAGTGGGTGTGTGGAAAGATATTCCTTCTAAAGGATCTGTGGGGTTATGAGGAATGTCACAAGAGACATAATCTGGAAGGCAATGAGGAGAATATGAAGGAGGTTGAGGAAGAGGTGAAAAAGGGGACTCAGGATCAGGAGTAATGAATCCTGGTAGTCAAATTTGATGAGAGAAATCAACAAGTCAAGTGTCTTCTTTGAGAGGTGGTTCAGTAGAGTGAAAGAATCCTTGAGATCCAGAGATAGAATTGGATAGGGGTAATTCCCAGACATTCTGTTCTCCTGTTTGATGTGGGTGTCTTTCAACAGTATTTCCCAATTGAATGACTCTAAAATGTCATGAACCAGATCTTTCTATACAGTATTGTTTCTGTTCCAGATGTTGTTCACAGAAGGCACAAGGGAGATGATATTGGAATTGATAGTTCCAGGCAGGATTGTGGCAGATTTGGTGAAGGAAGTTGGGCTCCTGGGGACAGGGAGGAGCAGGAGTATATTCCAATACAGATGTAGAAGCATCTCTCCTATGCAAGGAGGGTATCAGAGATACAAGAGCAGGACAGGATAGATGTGAGAAATGGGATGACAAGGATGAGGATGGTCTCTTCAAAGGTGGTGAAGGACTCAGAGGAGGGTCATGAACCTCTTGAGGAACAGATCTAGTAGACACTAAAACTGACAAGGAAGTAAGGGTTGAGTTAGTTCATTGATTCATGATTAGAGTGAATGAACCATCCAAAGCATGAATGACGATGTTTCCAAAAGGAAGTGGAATAAAGAATGAGCCTCCAAAGCTATAAGAAATGGGATGGTTTAGCACCATGTGCATGGCATTTCCAAGGATAAAAAATATCCTGGCAAAGCCTGCAGCAATATGTCTGTCCATAGCACCAAAGGTATGTGACAGGGATGTGCACAAAGTACATTGAGGTACCTTTAGGTGGGGCTCATAATCTAAAGAAATCCAAAGATCCCTTTGTCTCATCCTCCAAGGTGGTGGACAGTCCTACCAGTCAAGGGACTGATAGGGAGAGGAAAGGTTATGGATCTTGGTGAAAGAACTCACCAAGGGTAAATGGAGTATTGCAAGGTAGAGGATCTTAGAGTAAGACAGAGAAGGAGGGGACTCAACTTGATTGTCTGAGTTACAAGAAAAGAACTAGAAGAGCTGGAGAGCGACCATGAGGAAGCTCTTTCCAAATACTTTACAGGACTATTTGTCTCTGTATAGATCTCTATCATATAAGAATAGGTATGAGTCATGAAACATGACTGGAAGACCAAAATTATCAGTAAGATATAGATACTAGCCAATAGCAGAAGATGATAAAACAATATAAGAGTGGAAATGACCAATGTGTCAGAATATGTGCACTATGAAGGGGTACAGATACCCTAACTCAGCTGTTGCACAGTGGTGGCAGAACAACTGAGGAAGGAATTACAAAAGTGGACAAATTAAGTAGTGATGGAGATCAGAGCACTTGAACTCCGATGTAACTCCGACGTAATGTTCAGAATAGGAAATATGAGGTCTGAAGGAGAAAAAGGGACATTACTGACTATCAAGCCAACTCCAAATAACTCTGGAGTCTGGAGTTGTACTTTGTAGAGGAAAGTTCAGAGTTGCATGGAACAGGTTCAGAGTAAGTCACAGGACCTCGGAGGAGTTATATATTTGACACAATGATCATGTGATCATGATCTAGAACCTTGGTTACATAATAAAAGAGCAGAAAGTGAATACCAAGTTTCAACCAAACTGACAGGGAGTTGCAAAACTTCCCATTCAGACATGATGTCACACTGTGATGTAGCACCAAATAGATCTCCGACATGCTGAGCCCATGATTCTCACTAAGAGATTTTTAGAGTCTGCTGTGTCCACTCAACAGTGTCATGCATGATGCACAATGACCTTGGGGGATTTCTTTACCCTGCATCAGTGGTTCTTCTATCTGAAAAACATGATGAACAGTCAGACAATGTTATATGCTTCCAAGAGAAAAATTCCTTGATTTTTTTTACTGCGATTTGGATCCTGCCCTGACAATCAAATCCGAAAAAGTATGGCCATGAGTTGCAAATGAGATGCCGGATGACAAGCACACATATTTTCATCCGGAAAAAAAATATAGCCATGTTAATCGATAGTATGGAATCTCAGATATACAAACAGGTGTGATGTTGTGTGAGTTAGACACAGATTTGCAACTCCCCATCATTTTGCAATACTGGTCGAAAGATAGTAGGTGACAGACACTACTGTACCATTTCATTGAATTCGTCTGTCGCGTATTCCTATCCCAAAGACGATCGTACAGTCCGTTGTGTCCATCGAGTCGAGCAACACATTTCTCTCGTGCCATTAACCGCAAGCTTAACAGTACAAGCGCTAGCCTATCCTACATTGTTCGGCACCGGCGTTCACGTTGGGAATGTAGTCCGTGAACTGCTCCGGAGAGCAGTTAGTTGCAGACGTCGGTCCGGTAGACAGGACAACCCACCTAGAATACTTTCCATCCACTCCTGTCTCCGACCGTGCCATGGGCCGTGTGATCTCTGAATTGGATGGGCGCACCGACCTCGTTGGGCTTGAGACTGACGACATGCGAATGAAGCGTCAAATGCGGGGCCTTTGTCTCGTCCAGCGGCGCGTTGTTAGCGCCGACGTGCGGGTCACCAGCAGCAGCAGCGAGTTTCGTCCCGTCTGGTTTCACAAGCCTCATCCCGAGACTTCCCTGGATCAGAGCCGCTACGTGATCCACAGTGGTGATCGCTGGGAGCTGGGTCGCATCGAGTTGACTAAGCAAGTGAAGAACGACGTGAGGATCTAAATGCATGTAACCACGAACACGACTGCCCGCGGCCCGTCTGTCTCTGCAACCAGGACAGTTGTCGGGGGCCGCGCGTCCAAGCACAGAGATGTTGTTTATGACGTGGACTGTTGCTTGCTCGGCGTTCTTTGCGAGGACGTAAAGCTCGAGACGATACGATCCGGGGAATGCAAACTCTGGCAATTCTCCGACGACGAAGAAACGGCGCAAATGGGAAGTTTGGTGGTCCTCTTTCAGCAGGAGGTTGGTATGCTGGGGCAACTTGACAGACAAATTCCGATGTGCCTGGAGAATGGTAGGGAAATCTGGGCCCCATTCGTTGTGGAGAATCTGTTGGAATTTCTGACGCAGAGATAGGTCTTCCACGTTATACGGAACATCCACCTGGACCTCTGTACCCGATCGAGGATCCTTGATAGCAGGATATGTGTAATCTGTTCGAGCGGATGTTCACGATGAGGACCCCAAGATTAAAGACTACCTGCTTACATTTATTTATTGGACTTGTGTTTAACAAGCCACGGACACCGTCAGATGTCCAATATTCTGAGGCCTTGGTACGGAAAGGGCAAAGCGTGGTAGCATGATCAAGTGGAGAATCTGAATCTTGATAAAAGGTCCCACTTGTAGTCGCTGGAGAGAATGAGCTATATACAGGGGTGGAAACGTGAATTGGACCCACTGAAAGGTGTGATGTCGCCTGTGTTAGACTTCCAGCCACTTTCGATCCAGTACTTAGGATAAAGATACTCCCAAAAAGCGTAGAGACGGTCGACATTACAATGATGCAGGAAGAAGATGGGATCGAAGCCTACGATGTTTCAATATCGACGATATACCTGATCAATATGATGTTCGATTTTACCTGCATATTCATTCACAGACTGCCATGAATCAGCTCACGTCAGAGCGGGAAAATAATAACGATATACATACCATAGATCCATTTCCTCCAGTGTCGAGATGAACCATGTTATGAGGTTCCTCGATTGAAGCTAGGCGAGAAGTCAAGATCGTCATGAATAAGGTGTGATCCAACTGCGTACGCGGCATGGTTTGCATAGGAGGGTAAACGCCAGCTGAGTTCGCGGCAACGTTTGAGAAGTATCCCCACCTACAGAAGATGTTCATCAGATGCTAGCGCAGACGCAGCATCAGCTTACATGTTCGGCCCATACGACGGGTCCTGCAGGGTCAGATCATACGTAAATAACGCAGCAACCTTCTCCCTGAGCCAGCTAACAGGTTGCAGGGGTATGTCTGAACCATCAAGGGTAAGGGTAGATCCCTCCGAAAATGCCCTGGTGGCCAAACCTCAGCATCCATACAGTATCATTCGCGGAAAACTTACTTCTCCGCTTGATCATACATCTCCTTCGTCGGATTTTCGTTCTGATTGGCCCATCGATATGTTCGATTCCAGTCTCCCATGTATTCAACGCCTTGCGCAACACCCGGTTTCAAGGTGAAACGGTAGTGATTCAAAGGATTATCGACTTGCACTTGTGATCCACCCGGGTTTACGATCTTGATCACTGCCTCTTGACAGACCAATGGGATGCCTTCCTTGACAGTTACTTGCCTGGTCCAATCCCAGAATCTGGAGAAACGTTAAAATCGGTTAATGTGTTCAAGCATCACGTACGGGAAACGAAGCTGCTTCGCAGCTTCCAGCCATTTCTCTTCCTTGGCTGCAGGATCTTTCTCTTCCAGCTCGGAAGCAATCGCAATCGCTGCATTGACCACAGCTTGCTACTCGACGTGTGCTGAGTCGAACTGGTACCGATAGGAGTGTCTAACACACCTCTATTAACAAAACCAAGACACGGTGCCAGGTCGGGAACAGTGCCGCTGTCTGGTATGTTAGTACACTTTGAAAGATCAAGAGTGAAGTGCGGACAGCTATGGTAACAGTAACCTTGAAATGCAAGTTTGTCAACACTCCCTGAGATTCATCATCAAGCGGGGACATTGATTTACCTTCCCATCCAGCATTAGGGTCGGGCTGTTGTGGACCGCTTGGATCGCCACTACACGCACAAGGTTATAAAATGCAAAGTACACGCACACATGTGCCTACCTCCACGGAGTATAGGGTAATCCATGAATCGATCCTGGGGGATGGGTGAGCTTTCAGCAGTATTATACCAAGTATGTGCTCACCCATCTGCCACCAGCTGTTGGGATTGTTGATGGAATCAGGACTGTCCGGGTCCTGAGCGTTCCTCATGCCCTGGATTTTATTCAAGGCTCGAATGAAGAGGGAAAACTGAATGGGTTTCTCCGCGAGGTCACGGAGCTCAAGGCGGAGCTGGACGCCAGTGCCTTCGGCCCCAACAATTGGGTAGGGTTGTGCCATGATCAGGCGAGGAGCAGACTGACTCAGACGGTTCGGAGGGACGACTCCAAATTAAGAGTGTCTGTTGGACGAGAACGCCGTGGAGCTTTTATCCTCCCATGGAACCCAGTTTCCACGCCAATACAGCCGTAATCTGAAACTGATTTGGCTTGTAGCACCAAACGCCTTCTTCATTCCTCCCCACATGCCGTAGCGGAAGCCAGCCTATTTTGACAACCTGGGCGCACATTTTCATAACAGACCTCCGAATCAGTTAGTATTTGTCTGATGCGGCATAGCAAGACCCACGGGATGTAACGTACCTTATGATCATCTAAACAGATAACCGACAGGTGACCGGCAGAGTCTTCCGTGACCCGTCCGGGCTGCGGCAACGCCACTTCGCGTTTGAACCCGTGCAGAGAAGGGAAGGACATATGTGGCGGTAACATAAAGTTCTAGGGGACAATGCGCCATGCAACTGGATGCGATGCGATTGCGTGGAGATGCAGTTCAGAGACAGTTAGTACCTGAGGCAATATTCCCCGGCAACTTCCGTGCGACCCTACTAAATCACAGCCCCTGCTAGTGAGATCTACACATTGCGATCAACAAAATCGTGCCAACGACTCTGGGGTAAGTCCTGACTCCTACTCCTGACCCTGGCGCCCATTTCCCGTGGTGGACGTCCGTATTGTTCGAGCCTGAGTGTCGAGTCCTCCCCATATAATGTCTGTCAGGCCGTCCACACTCACTGGCAAGACTCTGGGTTTTAAATAAAATTACCCCGAGTCGGTTGTTGCCACCCCTTGTTGCAATTTCACATAAGAGCCCTTTCCAATGTTCTCAGGCTGTTGCTCTTCCCTGTTCCACCCGAGAGCAGAAGGAAACACAGGATTTCCATAATGTCATCAAAATCACGAGCTCTTAAGTATATTGAACACACTCTCATCTGTTATTCGGCATTTGTAACTCGCATCGTTGGCGTGTACGCAATGCATACACATCGCAATGGATCATGGTTAGCTGGCGTGTTTGAGTTGTTGATGTACAGTATTTTTGCCGGTGGACAAGTATATAGATGTGTTTTACAGACTATTAATCATTTCAACGTGCGGAGAAGGTGATCAAGAGACTCGGAGTTTCGATGAAGGTGCTGTCTGCTCCAACAAGATCCCGACAAAGGTCTCATTCAGTCGAGGACCTCATTAATTAACTATGTTTATAATGTGGATTCGCCACTAATATCGTTTTTGTTCATGATCGCTGGTGTGCGAACTTGTGGTTCTGCTAGTGGGAAGAGGTTGTTTGGTTGTGTTGAATTTCAAAGGTTTCCCTTGCCTCTTTTGGGCTATCTCGACTGCATGTGCAAGGCTGCTAGCTGCCAGGCAAGGTTCAGCGCCTTGTTCGCGCGTTGACGTGACAAGCATCCAAACCAAGTTCTAGTTCACATTCTGTATGGCATCTGGACCCGCTTTGCAGCCCCCCGGTTCCCAACCACCTCTCTCTCTCTTGGCCGACCCGCCCGTACGTTTCGTCGATGGCGCCGTGATGGACTATTTCCTCATTGAAGCTGTTAACGTTCTCCGTGCATCGTCCAAAATAGCAGCTGCACGAGCCAAGAAGATTGAGGAAGAGATGGCTGAAGCGGGTATCCTCCCAACACCTCCACCCCCAACAGCGACAAATCCGCACCGCGACAGCGTCGGGAGCATGATCTCACGCACGCAAGATCAAACAGCGGCCATGGATGACGAAGATGATGAAGGAGTGCGGACCAGACTAGAAGCCATTGGGCTCCACGTCGGTGGCAATTTCGTTGAAAGGTATGGGCGTGCTAAGTCGTCCTGTGATCTGTCGATCGACCGGTCCTACGTCTAGATTGTGTCGCGACAGACCCTTGTTCGGAGACTCTCTCGACGCAATCAAATTCATCTGCAAGGATCTTTGGGTGTCCTGCTGGGACAAGCAGGTGGACAATCTCCGTACTAACCACCGTGTCGGTCCTTTCCCTCCTTTTCTCGCTCTTTGTCCGCTCACAGTTCTTTCAGGGCGTGTTCGTCTTGCAAGACAACACGTTCAAACCGATTTCCCGCGTATCCTCATGGCAAGGTCGTCCTGAAGCACTCAAACGTGCTAAAATTGTATGTTTTCGGCGCGCCACTAGTCACGTTTGTTCTGATGACCAGCAACGCACAAGTATCTCGCCCTTCCTGCAGGACTCATTCGTGGAGCTCTCGCTCGCATGGGGCTTCATGGAACTGTGACGACGGAAATTACCTCTTTGCCTCATTGTATGTCGAGTTCCTTGGTTGACGTTATAATTCTAAGTTCGTTGCAGGTACCTTCCAGATAAAGCTACCAAAGAATTCATAGTGCCTGTATGTATGCATTACACAGACTAAAATCCCAACAGTATCCGTGAATCAACCGAGTGGAATCGATCCATCCTCTCACGTTAGAACTTCTTACGGGTACTGTAGCAGTTGACCACCTTGGAGCACGAATCGACGTCCTGGTCGCTATTCTATGTTTTAAGAGCAAGTCGGGCTCTGAGGACAGTCGCATAGCGAATGCGTTGGAGCTGAGGAGGACGGCCAACTCCGATGGGGGGGCACTGAAGGATTTGTCGTTTTCAGCGGTACGCAAACGCTTATCACTGTTATCACCTGGATCTTCGGGACCAACTTCCCCTTGGACGCATTGCGGATCATTCAATTTTGCTCCGCCAACTATGTTCCACCGCCATCTTGGGTTGGTCCGCAGTGTCCTGCCCTGTGCACCGCGAAACTTGGAAGAGGGTGAACCTATGAC